>LOJH01027380.1:6304-18081 GCA_001685095.1 Ellobius talpinus
AGACAGACAGACAGACAGACAGACAGACAGACAGACAGACAGACAGATGGATAGGTAAATCAAAGATTCCACATACAAAATGTTAATGGTCCAAGAAACTAATAAAACAAAACCTCAGAATGTTGTGCTGCCAGGATCGTATAAACTGCTTACAGCTGGTTAAAAGAATTTGGAGTGTGATCATGTTGGCCCTGCACAATTGGAATAGCACTACATAGACTCTCTGGCTGCTACCAACCTCAACAGAGAGATTAAGAGGAGGCCAGTACATGACTAACCCAGGCATTCTTAGTAAATTTCAAAATGTCTTAAGATTATTTTTATGAGAAAACCAGAACAGTCCAAGCTCTGGAGAAATGTCACAGGGCAAAAGTAGATTTACCAAAGTTGCATCACACCAAAGTAACAGAGATAAAGCAAAAATCACAGAATTACCCCTTTGAGAGGAGGTACTGAAGTTGAGGGTATATGAGCGCTGTGCCCATAGAGTCCAGAAGAGGGTTCTGGACCCCGGATTTGGAGTTACAGGTGATTGTGAGTCGCCAGTCTTAGAGTTTGGAACCCAACTTGTTTTCTCTACAAGATCAGCACATACTCCTAATAGCTGAGCCATTTCTCAAGTGCCATTATTCATAAATCATTCAAATTTTGAACCCACCTGTTGTAGTTAGGGTTCTTATTGCTGAAAACATTCAATTGAGGGGGCTCACTTGCAGTTCCAGAGGTTCAGTCCATTATCATCACAGTTGGGATCATGGGGACATGCAGACAGACATGATACTGGAAGAGTTGAGTGACCTACATCTTGCAGGCGCAGGATATGGAACTGACACACTGGGCAGTATTCGGAGCATAAGAAATCCCAAAGTCTGCCCCCACAGTGACATACTTCCTCTATGAAAGCTATAGCTACTTCAAGAAAGCTACACTTCCTAACAGTGCCACACCCTATGAGATTATGGGGGTCAAACATTCAGACTTCTGCACTAGCAATATTATAGATCATCCTAAATACAACCACACTGATAAAATATGGCAGAGAATGTTAGAAAAAAAGAAATACTCTCAAAAGAACAAAAATAAACAGGAAAAAGAGACTGATTAAAGTGTTAGAACTGGGAATAAGAAAAATTTAAGAAAGAAGATGATTTCACTTTCTTGTTTGTTGTTTGTCTAGACAGTATCTTTCTTTTAAATGCAATCACTTAACAGAATGGATAAGAGAGGTGATAAAGAAAAAGGCAAGTGAGAAAGAAAACCATAAACTCTGATGTAACTACTACTTTTTAAAAAAGAAGGAAGGAAGAAAAAAATAACATGAAGGAAGATTGTGTATGTGGTGTGTGTGTATGTGTGTGTGTGTCTGTCTGTCTGTTTGTCTGTGTACTCTCATGGTATGGGAAAAATTTATAACACTAAGCCCCTCAGAGACAGTAGTAGGAAATTGGGAATATTAAACCTTAATAACAGGCCTATAAAGAGAACATATTGTGTTCTAAAACTTGGATGTATGTCTTAAGAACACTGAGGACATCAGCTGATGGGAGTTAGTCCAGTTACAAACATATGGAAAATGAAAAAAATTATGCTATCTTCAATAGTTTAGCAAAAATCTAGAGGTGGGAAGAGGCTTGCATGCTTGTGAAGAATCATATGCAATGTCTAAAAGGAATGTAGTGGAAACTGGAGTAATGGGCTTTAAATATTAATAGGAGGGTAACCAAGCCTCAAAACATCTTGGTAAATCGATCAGCTAGCTTTCTAAGTACAACATATTAGATGAAGAGAAAAATAATGAAGATGACACCGTGTGGGAAGTCCTTCTGACCAAAGTAGGCACCTGGAAATCCCACTTTTTGTTACAATGTACAGAAAGCATGGTCACATTTAAACCACTGAGAACCAGAGAGAAATTATGTAAAATGGTAATAGACATTATTATAACCATAAATGCTTTTCTAGACCTTTATTGAAATATCTCACAGTAGAATCACTGCATGGTAAACTGCTGTTGCTTAGAAGTGAAAGCAAAAGAACAAATCTAGAAAGGAAACTAAGAGGGTAAAATTGTTCAGCAGCTAACAGCGCAAGCTAAGTAAACAGGGGGCAGGTTTTTTTTAGGTTTAAGGTTATAAAAAATAAAATTAAACCTACACTCATCTATTGGTGGTTTCTTCCAGACAACTTCCAAATTTGCAAGCTACTATGGTTAACTTTCATTCAGAATGTGATCAAATGAGCCAGATTATTATCAGCATCACCGGCCATTTGTCCATATGTCTCTCACCTATGACCTCTAGCTATGGGGCCTCTGCCACCTTGTCCCTGCAACCACAGCATAAGGCAAGCAGTCAGTGTAGACGATGGGACAGGAGATTTCTTCAGGGCAAGTTAAGAACAGGCACATGCCTCTCCTTAGTATGCTGCATTCCCACAGTCAACACACGACCCTATTCAGCGGTTGCGACTTCTGAGAAGAGCAGGTTGCTGGCTGAGCACCTTCATCCTCCAGCATCGACTTGCCACTGAAGTGGGGCACAGATGTTCCCACTGCACTTAATTATCTCATTTTACACCTGCCAGGGGTTGACTCTCAGGTGGGTCATGCTGAAATTGAGATTTCAATTACTTTCTCTTTTCTCTGTCAGTACTTTCTCCTCATGCATGAATCTATGAGTACAAGCCTGCTAGTAACAACAATGTGAGTCTAAAATTGCAGGTATATCTAACCTGCAGCACACAGGCTCTACACCCTTCCTATTCATACAACTTTGAGCTGTCTTCCAAAATATTGCTTTATTCAGTATTCATGTTTTTGTAATGATCACAATCTATCCGGGTGCTTAAAACATAAAACTTGATGTTCCTCGAATACCAACTGCTGTCATGTCACCAATAATTCTATAGCTCTTTCTGCATGTCTACGTTCTTATCCAGGCTACCAGCATACCTCCAGAGTGTTGCAATTATATTCAACTTGCCAATGGCCTTTGTCTCTACTTCTAAATTCAGTCTACTGTACAAGTGTTCCTCACAACACAAAGGGAGATCTATTCCCACTACTTTAACCCATTAAGGACTACACTGTCAAAGGTTGCTGTACTAGTTTAGCTATACAAGAGACATGTGCTGCAGGAAGGTTTACAACTAGTAATTACCTGCCTACTGGGGCATGGCCTCTTACACTATATACCTGGACACCAATGCGGGGTCTGCCCCTTCTCTCCTTCCCTCTGGTTCCTGTTTGCTTGTTTGGATTGTTTGGATCCCATCTCCATCTACCGTTCAAGCAGAGAATCTTGATTTGTAAGTTTTCCCCCAAATAAATATCTATCTCTCAGTTCTGAGCTAGTGTGGGATTTCTTTTAGGCATCCATATCTCCACCATCAGACATGGATAACAGCAAGTCACCCAAAATATAATCATTTTCAAGAGCTTTGTGCTCCAACGAGCTTGCTTGTTGCCTTGATCTTCTAACTCTTTATAACATACATCATGCGGCAGGGCAAGACAGTGCAGAGGTTCCTCCATCGAGTATTCTTGCTAAGGCCATTAAGGGTTTAACTAGAATTTGATCTCCTTGATAGAGAATCCCATGGAAAATTACTTAACTCTAATCTAGGAACCCCAGATAAGTATGCCCCAGCTAACTTAGCTTCTGTGAAACTGTTCAGTTATGCAACACTCCCTCATCCCCACACTGATGTTGCAGAAAGCGATACCAGGATGCGTTGCTTTTCCTTTAAAAGTCTTTTGCTCAACATCAGTGGTTCTCATTGTGGGTCATTATCCCTTTGGGAGTCACCATTCAAATATCCTGCATATCAGATATTTATATTATGATTCATAACAGTAGCAAAATTACAGCTATTAAGTAGTAAGAAATAATTTTATAGTTGGGGCCACCACAACATGAGGAACTGTATTAAAGGGTCGCAGCATTAGGAAGGCTGTCTACCACTGATCCAATGCTCAGGGCTACACTTGGGTTCAGGGATGCTTGAGCATAGTCCCAGATGACTAGACCCATTATCTGTTCTTCAGCTGTAGGATACTTAGGCTGTCTCCATTTCCTAGGTCTTGTAAATAGAGCAGCAGGAGCATAGCTGAGCATGTGTCTGTGAAATATGATGTCATGTGCTCTGGGCAAGTGCCAAGCAATGGTTTGTGTGGGTCATATGGTAGATCCATTCTTAGCTTTTGAGAATTCATCACACTGATTTTCAGAGCCACCTCAAGTATCAGTTGACACCAGGATTGATTGCCTATTATTAATAATATTGTAATAAATATGGCTATGATATTATCTCTTCAAAAGACTCCTCAGGCCACATTTCATTTCATGGTATATAAATGGCATGTTTTATGTGTGTATCCTCATATTAATGGATAAAATGTTCCATATCACAATTATTACAATGTTGTAATGAACTTGAGTGTATAGATATTTCCTTGACATACTGATTCTGCTTCCTTTGAATTCATATTCAAAGGTAAATTCCTGACTCATAGCTTGCTTTTAGTTGTTTGATAAACCTCCATAATGTTTTCCAAACTAAATAGCTAACATCTATGTGAGGACACCCTTGCTTATATTACCTACCAATCACTACCTTTTATTCATTGATATCAGCTATTCCTACAGGTTGGAAATAATATGTTAATATGGTCCTGATTTAAGTTTCTGTGATGAACAATGTTTTTATGTTATGAGAAATGGTTCACTTCCTTCTTCTTCTTCTGTGGATAGCCAGGTGTCACAACACCCCTCAAAAAAAAGCCTGTCTTTTCTTTGTTGTACATTCTTCACACTGTTATAGAAATTTCCTTGGCTGCAATTGGTTGCATCATGGTTTTAGATTGTATCTTCATTATTATACACTGAGCATTGCTTAGTTTCTTTAATATGACATATCTTACTTGCATTGGGGTTTATTAGAACCACCACCACCATCATTACCACCACCATCATCATTATTACTGTTATTACTGGAATTCTTGTCTCTTGCCTACCCTATTTAAATGTATTAAATAAGATCTCTGTTAAAACTTAAACATCTCAGAGAAATAGCCTAAGGGAAAGTTAATTCTTCTCTTTATTCTCCACCCCCTTCTTGTAGTTCTAATAAGTTTAACATTTAACTACTACTACTACCTCCTCTCGTTATAAGATTGGATCTATAACAGCGCTGTACGTAGGAAGCCTCCTTAAATACCTATTCAAAGACTTGCTAGCAGCTCAATGCTTTGCAAGTTCATATAATAATGACTACATCCCGATGGCCTTGTCACATGTGGCAGGTTGACACACAGGACACCTTATAAAAAAGGATATACTTTGTCTCTAGACTTCTTGACATTCCAGGCAATCAACAAGTGTAAAGATCTGAGTATTTTAGATTCTGGTATCCCTGCAGTGAGTTTATATCACAGTGTTAGCTTTTCCAATAAACAGTGTTCACTTTCCCACCCCAGTGTCTCAGAAGTGCTATGCTAGTGTTTTTGAAGACAGAAGAAAATAAAAATTAAACTTTATACTTTCTTTATTCAAAGACGCGCTATGGAGCTTTACATCAAATTCTTCCTTTCAATATTGCCTTTCACTGTCTTTATCTTGATTTATGCAGGCAGCGGAGTTCTTTGAAGTCTGTGATTGTTTGCATAATTTTCATAGTGGGATACATAAAATAATGTTTCCAAACTGCCAAAAATGTATAAAACAGAGAGCTGAACAGATCTGATTACGTTTACAAGAATGGACATCCCAGGAATGTTTGCCCCATGTGCGGGGAGTGGGCCCTGTGAACTAATGGCTTCCTTTTTGCTCAAGATTCTTGCAAAGTGCTAAAATCATGGTTCCTTCCATTTACAACAGAAATGCTATAGCCACATAGTTACATGTCAAGTATGGATATGTACTGTGGCTGATTAATCTTGGTTGTCCAAATGCTGAATTGAAAGGATTTTGAGACACAACCACATATATGAAGAGAAATATAAGTGAGACTGATGTTGTTCTTCACTTACATAATACATATGTGTACATATGTAATAATGTTGTTCATATTATATACCGAGTCCCAATAGCTAGGAACAAACTGTAGCTCAATTTCCAAACTATCACAGCCAATGAGACAAATAGCCCCATCAGGTTGTGAGGAATACAGAGACAGCAAGTCAACTGGGGTCGATATGAAAGAGTTCTTTTAAAAAGACTTCCTATGGCCAGCAAGATGTCACAGTGTGTGAAAGTGCCTATCACACAACCCTAATGACCTACAACTGTAGAGGACATGAGGTCCTTTTGCTCACAGTTCAGCACTAGGAAAACCAGGAATGCTAAACACACATGGTTGTCTCTCAAATGGAAGAGATGTATATCTGTTTTTTACCTGAAAAGCTGGGAGTGGAAGTAGTTAACAGCCTGGGGAGCTATGCTATCTGTAGGGCCTGGCCACACTTAGTTCCCCAGATTATCACATTTATCACAGACTTTTCCTTCATCAACCTCTATCTTGAGCATTTTTTCTCAGTGGATAGAACCCATTCTTCAGGGAGATGCCACATGTACGCTGTAGCTTGGGACCTCTATGAGGACCTAGACCATACAAGATCCTCTCCTAGACCCTTAACTTATAGAAGCCATTCATATGGACGAGTTCACATGTAATTTGCAAAATTTTCCACAAGGAGACTTTTTTTCCAAAGTTGTAGTGTGTTTAAAAAGGCCTAAAGAAACTGCAAGGAGACAGTTTGGACCAACTAGTCTAGAAGTTTGGACCAACACCAGCTACTGAGTCGTGTCGTGCTGCCAAGATTTCCTTCTTTACAGACACAGATCATTACTCTGACAGTCGTGGTGTTTGCAGAGACCTTCATATGCAATTTCTGAAACCCTTACAAAAAAAATAAATAAACAAAAACAGTTGTGGAGGCAAGTATCTGCAATCCCAAAACTCCTATGACGAGATGAGAGGGAATTACAGGAGAATTAAGCCAAAATGTCACAATAATGATTAAACTAGAGCAAAAACAAGAAAGACACTGATACACCAAGGTGGAAAGCAAGAACAAATTCCTGAAAGGTGTCCTTTGACTTGCATATACAAGGTAACACACACACGCACACACACACACACACACTAATAATAGTAATAAATAATAATAAAATTTTCGAATTTTTAAAAATATTTATGAAGGTAAACACTAAGGAGTTGCCTTCACAAATGTTCTTTGTTCATGCTATATAATTATTCTTATTTACTTTCTAAAAATTGAAAATTAAGCTGGGCATGGTGGTGCATAACTTTAATTCCAGCACTTGAGAGACAGAGGCCGGTGGAACTCTGTGGGTTTGAAGCCATCCTGTTTCATAAAGCAAGTTCCAGAACATCTATGGCTACACAGAGAAACCCTGCCCCGACAAAATAAAAATGAAAATAAAAATGGAAGCTTGGTGGTACAGTGGTTGTTTGACATGCAAAACCCCTGGGTTTGATCCCCAACACTGCCTTAAGTATTCAATTAATTAACAATAAATTATTGTTCAGAGAGCATAGGTGATCTCTAAGACCGTAAACATAGTAAATGAGGTGATCCTCGTACTCAAAACTCATTGCTCTGCTTTTTTTACAGCATCTTCTTATGATGATTATCCTTATGTCTGAATGAGTATGAAATTTAAAATGTGGAATCAGAACACTTAACATGAAATTATAAATTCAATACAACTAATAGCTCCATAAAACCTTTTCTAAGAAGTCTAACATCTTAATCTCTTCACGTTGCTAAGCCTGAATGTAAGATAGAGAGCTCTTTAATTCATTTTCCGTCATTAAACACACTAATTGTAAGCTTTGTATGTGTCAGCCGCCCAGCAGGATTCTGAAGATTAATTCGTATCAAAGACTTTAGACTCCTCTTACTGTAAGGCAGAGTTAATAGTCTATGAAGTCACTCTTTCAAAGAGAGTTCTGTATTCCTACTGTGTGTTGGATACTGTGGGAGAAATGTGAGAAAGATAAATATTGATTCTTGTTGTTTAAATTCTGTGGGAAAAGACAGATTTTAAAAGTAGAAACAATCTAATGGGCATGAAATTATAGCAGAAGAGAATTGTTTTAAAAGGATTCAGCAGGTCTTGAGAAAGAATCAATGTCCTGTAAGAGAGATGTCAAGCACGATTTCTGTGACATTTTTATCCAGTCTAAATAGAAAGAGTTGTCACGGAAAGATCATTGCAGGAAGACAGGGTATCCATTCAAGTCTATCCTGTGCTGGATGGAGTAGGGAAGACTTCAGTTTTCTTTAAACAGAAGAGTCCCCGTTAAGCAATTACCTGTTGTTTTTGATAAAATCTCAATCGTTCAATTTTACCAAGAAAGACTTGGAAGCCAGATGCTGGTGTGAAAGCCTGCTAGCTCAGAGGGGCAAAGAAAGTACCTACCTGACCTTCCCCCTCAGCCAACATCCCAGAAGACTCCTACTCAGTCTCAAACCAGTACCTCAAGCTGAATGCCCCTCCCTTATACTTCCTGTGCATCTCTCTGTTCATCCTCCTGACTTCCCCTTACCGCCTATGTTTTTTTTTTGCTTTTTAAATAATCTGAGCTGGGCGGTGGTGGTGCATGCCATTAATCCCAGCACTCGGAATGCAGAGGTAGGCAGATCTCTGTAAGTTTGAGGCTAGCCTGGTCTACAGAGCTAGTTCCAGGACAGGCTCTAAAGCTACAGAGAAACCCTTTCTCAAAAAAAACTAGTCAGACAGACAGACAGACTAACTGACTGACAGACAGACAGACAGATAGATAATCTTGTGTTCACTTCCTGTCAACTAGTTGTTTGCTCTGTCTCTTGACCTATGGTTGACTTTATCTAATTCTGTTTCCAATATTCAAACAAAGTTCTTGTATTAAAGGTATGTCCTAGGGTTGAGCCACACCACAGTTAGTAACAGATTTTTTTCCAGTAAATAATGCAATCTCAGGGTTCACAGTGTGATCAAACATCCAGCAACCACTGCCAATCCCTTGGAATTTCCTGAGGGAATGTCCTTGATAACCACTATGGGCACACAGATCCCATTGGGCAGTTTATATTGATGTGGTCACTCAGAAGGTGCCCCATGCTGCCATTCTACATCATCAAAGGGACTGGAGTTACCTTTCATGTGATCCTGAACTCCAGGAGTGGGCCAATGGGACAGAAAAACTGAACTCAGCTATGTGGAGTCAGCAAGGCCTAAACAATGAGCCTTAATCAAGAAAAATAAATGCCCCTTGTTCTTCTCTTCTCTAGACCAGGCACATGATTGGTAGACATAGTAATGACCTGGGCCCAGGGCTTTGTATAAGCCTCAGATCCAAAGAACAGAGCTTTTTCTATGCTAAGGGTCTATGGTTATCAATGTCAAGGCTACTAAGTGCTCAGCTTCTGTCACCATTGAGATAGTATGTGTCCCCACCCCACCCACCGTGGCTTGGTAAGCTTCCTGTTTGTTTCATCCCATAGTGTGCTAGTTTCTGTTGACTTTGTCCATTTACTGTCAAATACAAATAGTATACAAGAAATTTTTAAGAATATTGCTTGGCATAAGACATAGCTTGTGCAAGACCCCCTGAACCCACCTGTTCTCTTTTCCTCCTCAGGACCCCGTCACTGAAAATCAACCTGTTGGTCCATGTCACCGAAGCTCAGACAAACTTCTCTGGTTGGCAGTTTCTGTGGGTATCCTCACACAGCAGTTCCACCAGGCTCATACTCTGTAAATCTGTTTGAGACCCTCTCAGGCATTGATCTATGCTCGTAGCCCTTTGTCTGCCTCTAAATTGTCTATGTTCCCTGAAGCAAATCATAATGGTGGGAAAACAGCTTTCAGTTGAGTAATGAGAGATAGTCTTCCCCAGGAAAGAGCATAGAAATCCATTATGCAATACCAAATGCTCAGCCTGAAAAAATAGAGGCAAGCAGCTTCATTATATAGGCTGAAAATGTATATTTGCAAATATATATGTATATACATATTCACACACACACACATATATATATGAAATGCCCATACGCTTACACATATGTATGCAAGAAAAAGTAATAAAAAGAGGTCATGAACAGAAATGGAAGAAATGTAATTAGAATCTCAAAAGTAAAATTCTATTCTATTCTATTATTTTTATTACTCAAAATAGTTTTGAATATTTAATTGCTCAAATTAGTTTAAAAATAAATTCTGAGTATCTTATTACTAAAAACTATATTATTCAAAAGTATCATGATTTCAAATAAAAAGGAAGAAATGTAATATATTATAATCTCAAAAGTAAAAATAAGTAAATAAATAATAAAATGGTGAATTATGGAACACCCCACTCCAAACCAAAGTCATTTGCTAGAAAGGAATTCTCATTCTCCTCTAACTTTGCATCTGTACATTAATTCTAGTTGGTATTGAATATCTGAACTTGGAAGTTTGAGGGAAGTTTTCCTCAAATAGTAAGGTTCGCCCACCTCTGAGAATAAACACTACACCCAAAGGTCATGAGTATGGGTGGAATATAGATGTGGTTTCCAAACGATTATAACAAGGAAAATAATCATCAGTGTAGAAGTTGCTCTGATAAAAACTGAGTCTCTTGTGTCTGCTCTAACCAAAGCTAAAGAGGTTCCAAAGGAACCTCACATGATTACCTGCTATAGTCACTAAAGACTGACAGAGCAACAGACTTGCGCAAAGCACAACCCCTACTGTGACTGTCCTGCAGTGATCTGCTCTGCTCATCTGCAGACTGATGCTGCTCTTATGCCACCCACCACGGTGGCTGCTGGCTACTGTGTAAAAACCCTGATGTGGTCTTCCTCACTTCCTTTAGCCTCAATCTCTTTGAGTACATATATAGTTTACAACAGCATGTGTATTCCCTGATTCTCTCCTGATCCTGGATAAATATTGTTCTTTGAAGAATCGCTGTCGGATTACTAAAATCTAGGTTGATAGAGTAAGAGCAAAGAAGAAAGACCAGGTTTGCATACCAATCACTCAACTCTAACAATTACACACGGGTGAGCTTACATTTCTCTTCAGTTCACGGTGACAGGAACCACTGTTATGACAACTGCTATGGCTTTCCCTTCTCAAGATCTGATTCCTCAGACCCTGCAAGGAGCTACTCACTGCTCAGATGTAATTCCGGCTTCCTAGGTGCAGCCTGGTAAAAAGATCAGGGACAAAGGGAAGCAGAAATTAGGGAATCCGAAAGGGAAAAGAGATTGTGATTCTGTGGTCTATCATCACTTGGATCAGGAAAAATAGAATAAAGGGAAATTCACTTGCCTGCCATTTCTCAAAATGCAGCAAAAATCTATCACGCCACAAGCTTGTGTTTGACACCTTGTCTATTATGATAGACACAATTTATTCAGCATACACTGAGTTTAGCATTGCCACATTTATATTTTTATAGTTTATATATACATTTATATAATATTGCCAAATTATATTATATTTTCATGTAAGTTAACTTGTGTGTCCTGGATAGGTGGCTGTTGACTTTTTAACCACTTTAATCAGAAGATTAGGTGCTGAGTTATTAGATATTTAGAGAAAGCATAGTCCATTTTGTGTTTTTTTAAACAAACCTAGACACAAATTTAAAATACTGATATTTAAATTTGCACTAAAATGTAGTGATAAGGGGGGCGCAGGTCTGCTTTTTGTCCCGACCGGCTTCTGTAAGGCTAGCTTATACCCCGAAATAATTACACGGAAACTGTATTCATTTAA
>LOJH01027382.1:0-18080 GCA_001685095.1 Ellobius talpinus
AAGAAAGAAAGGAAGAAAGGAAGAAAGAAAGAAAAGTTATAATAGCATGTACAAAGCATCTCAGTGCTTAGCATTTTGGGTAACTCAGCTCTGACAGACCAAATTCTTAGGGCTATATTCAAAACTGAGGAAGCATTGGCTATTGAGGCGTGCTGGATATGGACACTTGAATAACAGGAACTATTAAATGAGGGGTGTTTTGTCTCTTTATATAGGGCACCTTTAGGAAGCTGCTCTATTCGTTGCCAGAGGATTGTAAACTTTTTCCTTCCCACTTAACTTTGTTGGACCTCACTTCCTAGTTTAGATACATATCAGGATACTAACTAACTTGTGGGAACCAGACAAAAGGATTTTGGGGACTCATCAGTACCTCTCCAATTCCACATAAACTGTGAAGCATGTGTGGAAACCAACTCAAGTTCTTGGTGACCCAGTGCTCAAAACTGAGTTACCCTTCTTTTCAGCTAATTCTTCTATGATGCTCTTCCTAGTAATGCCCAGTGATTTCAATTTCTTTTTCAAACATGCCTTCCATCCCCATCATGACTAGCACACTTTAACTTCTCTCATCTTCTGCCAACTTTCTGCATCTAAAATACTAATACATCCCTGTTGTGAACATATATTGGGATTGACTCCAGCTGTGCTGACCTGTAATACACATGAATACATCCTTGACAGATTGCTTGAAATCCAGAGGGACAGAAGAATATAGGGTTACCAGACCTTCATTTCAAGGGCTGTTGACTAGCTAGAGTGCACAGACTCTAAAAGGAGCCACAGTTCTGCCATGCATGACTAATGCAACTTGAAAGGGAGCCACTGAGTAGAGGAGTAGGGAGATGCCTAGGAGGCTGTTCAAAAGCACCCTGACCTGAAATTCCCACTGCGACAATCACTTCTCAGAGACATAACATTGGGATCCCAAAGATGTTAAAATGTTTATATTTTTAGGATGAATAAATAAATGTGTTAAGATATTAGCTCCCACTGTTAAAACTGTATCCAGGAAGAAATTATCAGGATGCTTGTTGATTCCTGAAAAGTAATTGAAGAGGGTAATACTTTCTTAGTAAACAGGCATGACTTTGGATCTTAGCACTTCTATTTAGTAATCATGTCTCCTTGAATTATCTGCCATAAGCACTCTGAGCCTCAATTTGTATATAAAGATGTCATCATCTCCCATACAAGGTTGCCTTGAGGACAGGATGCTGTACTGAGAACAGGGAAATGGCTCAGTAGATAAAGGTGTTTACCACCAAGCCTGAGGACCAGAATTCAATCGTCAGGACACACATAGTGGCAGGAAAAATACTGACTCCCACAATTTTCCCATGACATTTACATGTCAGCAGCAGTATGTGCTCCTGCACGCGCACACATGTATACATATCCTCTCACACAAAATGAACAAAAGTACTTAAAGAAAAAGCTGCTGGGGAGATACTGCTTATAAAGCGTTTGACATATAGTGGTTCTCTGCTAGTCCCTGGTCCTCTAGCACATCCAGACACAGCTGGACTTTAGAAAGTAAAGGAGGAGACAGTGGAAATACTTATAAGACAGGGAAAGCCCTCATTTGGGACAAAGATCAATACGAGAGGACCTGGAAAGCTACAGTGAAGTCAAGGCTTTGGGCGTTTGGAGGAAGATTCTAAAACACAAGATACAACCAGTACACCAAGAGCTTTGGGTAACTGGAAGATACTTGTCTGACCATTTCCCATCCATCTTCCTTTTCCACATTAAAATGATCCAGTCACTATGGAAATCGGTATTGAGTTTACTCAGAAAAAAATTAAAAGAACAGTCAAAACACTTCTGGATAAGTATGCCTACATGTGTGTGTGTCTTGTGGGGGGTGCATGCGTGAGCACACATGCGCACACATGGGTGCAACAGCACATATGTGTATGCTCTGAGTAATCCAAGTCAACATACAAAAGAAATATCTGGTATTGATAACTAATCAACTTGATGGATTTAGAATGACCATGGAATCAAATCTCTAAGTTAATCAACATAGGAAGGCTTGGCATAAATATGTATTTATATACCATGGGCTGGAGTCCTACACTGAACAAAAACAAAAAGGTGAACTGAAAACAAATGTTCGTCATTCTCTACTCCCTGACTTCAGTTGCAATTTGACCAGGAGCCATCTGGCCCTGCTGCCACGTTTTCCCTGCCATAATGAATTGTACCCCTTGAACTGTAAGCCAAAACATACCTTTTTTTCTTAATTTGCTTTTTGTTAGGTATTATGTCACAACAATGAGTAAAGTAGTTAATACATATGCATTCCCATATTTATCATGACACTGCTCACAATGAAAAGATTATGGTGCACCGAGAAATGAATGGATGAAAAAATATGGTGTATATGTATGATAAAGTTTTACTCATTCATAAAGAAGAAAACAACATGTGATATTTTAAGAAAATAGGTGGACCTATATAGATTATATTAAATAAAACAAACCACTCCCATAAACAGGTATTGCTTGGTTTCTTTCATATGTAGAAGTTATGGATAGGGAAACAAAATATGTGAAACTAAAAAGAGATCCAGGATATGGAAGAGAAATGGGAGAGTTGGGAGGAATAATAATAATATATGAGGTGAATATGTTCAAAGTACTTTATATGCATATATAGAAATGTTATAATGAAGTATGTTGTATTTTATAATATATACTGATAAAAATAAAAGGAAAAAATAGGGAGTTAAAGTGTCAGGCAGGTTTAAGAGCCACTTACCAAAATACGGGAGAATTATAACTATAATGGCAGCACCCATCTCTTTTGATGCTAAAGAATTTTTTTGAATCCCTATCACCTTCCAAGTGGTGGAAGTTGCATCCAGGACATCTTTAATCATGTCTATACCCTCAAATTAAAATAATGAAAGTGGTTAGGCATATTTTTGTCTCCAGTACCAAGTCCATAAGCTAGAAGAGAATACCCTAAAAGCCATCAGCTATGGACACCACACACAGAATGTCAACATGACACATAAAGTACCTCACAGGTATTTCGTTACCACTATGAAGCAGATAATTTCGTTAGTTTCGGTTTCTAAACTTGAATGTATTTGAGTTTATGTTTATATAATATTGTCAGTTTCCCATACTTAGACAGTGATCATTGTATGTCCTAGGGTATGTCTTTGCTATATATGTGAAGATTCTTCATCATATGAGAATTTATTTTCCCTTCTTTGTTCCTAAGAAGGAATTGACTTTTTGGCTCTATCCTCCCTTCCCCAAGCCAAAGAAAAAATAGTAGATGGAAAACAGTCCAAAAACTATTTTCTTTGTGTTTTTGGTGCAGGCTAACCCAGAAGCATTCTCTTGACCTCCTGTGTCTTAATTGTTTCCAGGCCAGTGACATATCAGTCTCTTTCCAACATGCCTTTCCATCTGTGAGACCATGTGAACATCTGTACATATACCAGTGTATGTTATCCCAGTGCCCCAGCATGTCTGTTTGCATTCTGATGAAACAGCTATTAAAATGCAGTCCTGAATCTCTGTCTATTGCTTTGACTCTAGGGCTAATTCTGGGGAATAAGATACAATCTCAATTTAATACAGGTGAGCAGAGATAACAGAAAGATGGAGATCCAGGAAGACAGTGGATTTCCTTGAGATCACTTTTAATTGTCTGGAAAGAATAGGTCATGCCGAAGCAATTACCACTAAAGGCACTATTTGTAATGGTCTGATGTGCCCCCCTTTCCTCTAGTCACCCCCTCCAGTTGCAGCCAGAAGAAATACTTGCAGCCCAAATGCTAAGTCCTACAGAATAATTGTTTGGATAAAGAGAGCTTGTTGGAACTTGCTCTGCAGCCTTATTATGTACAAAGTCAGAGCCTCTCCTGATGCTTCATTTTCAAACCTGAAGGCATCAAGGGGCAGCCAGGTCATCTTTGTTTTACACTCTCTTTTTCCCAACTGACAGCTTCAAATAAAGATTGCCCTTTTAACAAATTAATTCGGCAGAGAAGTCCCACTGTGCAGTTGTCCCTGAAATGATTTATTTTAAAGAATAATTTTAGTGTGCTTGTTTAAAATGGCTCATGGGAAAATCTTCAGCATCCCGAATGTGAAATGGGCTTCCCTCCTTCTGTAATAGTATTGATAGGGCTGGCAACAGGAGAGGTTACAATGTAAATGACTGGGGCCTGGACCCAGGAAGAAGCCCCTCAGTTAGCAAGCCGGAAGTTTTTTGAAATGGGAAAGGCAAAGGGAAGTCTTTGCCTGAACATCAGTGACGCTCACCACGAACTGGTTACTTCCAGGTTCTGGGATGCTTCCACCCATAATCAAGGGGAACAAAACACTCTCCAAGACACAGTTCACCAAAAACTCAATATTTTTCCATAATAGCCTTTAATACTAAAATGCATTAAATTTTTGAAGCAGAGAAAACACATTTAAGAGGGAAACAGAGAACCACCAGATAAAAGGAAACAATGTGGCAGGTAACACCATTTAAAACAGAACTGTAATAATTTAATAAAGCTGCTTTATCATCTTCATAAAATAGAGTGGTGGTGATTCTTTTTTGTCTTTTTTGTTTTTACAATGATTCAATCACTGTGAAAATGTACATAACATACAGATCAGCATATACAACCATTTCATCTTCATATAATCAGCAACAAAGACTGCTTAATGAAACGTACTGTACTTGTGTCCTTCTAAATTGCCACCCTGGTTTGACAGGTAAACAGTAATAGTGTCATCAGGCTCATTCCCCTCACTAGAGGAGCGAAGGCATAAGCCTTTTGCAACTAATACCCTAGCATTCAAATAGCACAAGGAGGTATTTGTTGCTGAATTTCTAGCTAGAACTAGTCTGGCCCTTGGTCATTAGTCTGGATCTTAGCCTTCCTCAGCTGAATGCCAGCCAGTGCCAGTAAACATCTACTTAACCAGTGCTGTGAAGTGTTAGCTGGTTTGTTTGCTAAGGTTGACAGCAACATTCAGTTAGTAACAAGGTCATCTTTAATTGCCAACACAGCTGGAGCAACAGTCAGCATCATCAGATTTCCCTAATGACCTACAATGCTTTCCAATCAAGGTCAGGTGTTTCTAGGTTGTTCTTTACCAAGAGCGCCTTACAACGTATACTTCAGACAAGGTGGTTGATTTTCTTTGTTTTACAAAAGCAATGCGATTCCTATTTGAAATTAATTCACTTTTGCACGACAAGTGACCCACAGGCCAATTTCAGTTTCACAAGAAAACAAAGAGAGCTGCAACAACTTCATTAGTACAATGTGTTTTGCTCTGGAATATTTCATTATCAATATAAAGCCACCCAGTCCCAGTCCCACCCCCATACATCCCCTTTTAATATTACCTTGATACATACTTAAACTAAAGAACAACATCTCAGTACACTTTAGTGTCAGCAGATACAATTTGACTCATGAAATGACATCCTTAAAATGTAATTTTACCAAGAAGGCAAACACTAGGACTGTATACAATGGACTTCTTCAGCTCATTTATGCCAATTTTTCAAAGTCAGAAGGGTCTTTTTACCCTGTGAAAAGAGCCAAGCGGACCACACTTGTTGAGAGTGCCTTGGGGGAACATTTGGCATCAAAATGGATTATGTACAGTAATAATCCTTTCTCCGCCTTGGATGCCCAAAAAAGCTATCCCTTCCATCCCTGCCTCTCCCAAACTTCCCCGTGTCTTTCTGCACCAAGTAGACCACTTGTGTTTGCTTTTTAGTGGTAGGTGTAGAGGAAAAGTCCTCTGAATTCCCTCTCTAATAGCCATATGCTGAGACGACAGGATCTGGAAGGCACTCTGTGTGGTTTTATTTTCAGAGTTCAGAGTTACATCTTTCATTAATGATCAGCTGGTCACCATGTCAACAAATTTGTGTCAATGGCCAGCTTAGGTGCAGTTAGTACTATGAGGCAAGTTTCCTCTGGAGAATTGTCTCATCAGTATCTCCTAGGCATCTGTAGATAGGAAAAGAAATCCTACCCCCAAACAACTGAATAAGAAACGCTAAGGATTAGGCTCTACCAAACTGTGCTTTAACAAGCCCTCAAACTTGAGTGGGCAACTAACTCATAGATTTCTGTGCCAAATCCTCCAGATTTCTTATACAGCCATTCTAGGCAGGGATCAAGACATATCATTTCTAAGAAGTGCCTAAGTGAGTTGCTTTGAGATGATACATTGAGAACCACTGTTGTGCAGGAACTATGTGATTCCATAACCAACTATCTATTCAGTACCAAGACAGACCCTCACTTTTTCTACTGGCTTCAGAGGAACAATGAAATACTAAGTTTCATTCTGAACAGGTTAATTTACTAGACGGCACAGGGGGGAACAAGTTTCCACAGGGCATTGTGGATCACTTCTCCCCATTTCTTATTGAATAGCATGTTCCCATGTTTGGGAGAAAGCAGTCAATCAATGCAAATTAGATACCCTATACTGAATAAAGAAGTTTACCTGGCCAGGAAATTTTTAAGCATGTTAAACTTCATGACCCAGGGACACCAGAATAAGTGGAATAGAACTCCCTAGGACTTGGAATCTAAAATTGTTCCCACATGTTTCTGTGTAACATGTTTGCAGAAAGAAAGGGAAAAAATACTTGCTCCACTGGCCTTGGTAGCTTTTCATCACATGTGTTAAAAAGGGAGGGGGAGAATCCCGAGTCCGTGAGGAATTTAAGACCCTTGCACAAAAGTCCTATTTGCAAGCACAGCTGGCCTGTAGAACCTGCCTACAAAGCTCTCCTAGGATGCGCTTGCACGTCCATCAGACAATTGAAGGGGGAAAGATACTTCCTTAATGAGAATTCTTATGCATACTCAGTAAAGAGTTCTGAAACAAAAAACAAAAAAATCTCTGACTGCCCGCTGAGAACAATGATTTTAGATAGACTAAGCTTAGAACTAAAATGAAATTCTGGGGACAAAATTTTTAGTTGCTTTTTTTAAAAGGCAAAAAAAAATCACTGCTAATGCCACCCGTTTTTAATTGGCTGGTAAGACACATGGCAGGCAGTGGCCTCTCTACATTCCACCATTCCATCTCCACTTTCCACAATCTTTCAAACTCCCCTCGTTTCCACTGCGCAGAGTAAGAAATCCACTTGTAGAAAGCTGTTCAATCTGACTACAAAGTGACATTGAGATGCTAGCAAACAAGATACTATCAGATGGATCCTGGTCAAGATCAGTCAAAATTCTATAGGCAGCCATTCCAACTTAAGGGCACTTTAAAAAAGCTAAATATGTTAATCAAATAGTCACTTGGAAGGAAAAATAAATACCTAATTTATAATCTACTACCACCAAAATGAAATAAACCAGAAGAGGAGAACAGATATGAGAGAAAGTTAAATGAAGCAAGAGAAAGATGTAAAGGTCTCTGTGTCAGGGAGAAATTTGCAGCCAACCCAGTATTTTGCATGAGGTAGTATTCAGGAAATAAGGATGGATTTGTAGCTTCAGTATGTTTCTTTTATCCCCAGAAATTTTCTCCCCTACCTAACCCCATGCCCAGTGCCTTACCCACCCCTTCCCTTACAACTCTCCCACCTCCCACAAAAGAAAAAATTCCTAGTAATGTATAAAGCTAGGAACTCAGATAAAAATAATGAAAACATTTCAAAGAGCTGACTGTATCTACCTAAACTTAAGAAAATAAATTCTGTTTTGAATTCTAGTGCTCTAACTTCTAGGCTTGCTTTCTGAGTGTTCTTGAATTTCAAAAAAAACGAGAGATAAGGGGGAAGAAGGGAGGGAAGAAGAAAGGGAGGGAAGAAGGGAGGAAGGGAGAGAGAGAAAGGGAGGAAGGAACCAAAAAACTTGTTTCTTTAGAAGAAATTCCTTTAAGAAAAAGGTAGAGCAAAGGGGACATGTTTCTTTACTTTATTTTAAATAATGAACTCTTAGGCTGCAAGAATACTATGTTGGCTAGTGAATATTAATAGACAGATGATAAAAAGGGGCATTTGTGCAGTGTTAAAAAGAACAAAAAGAATGGGCGCTCTGTTAGTTTAAAAAGGCATATTCCTAGACTACAGCAAAAAAAGAGTTACTAAATCTAAGGGATTTTTGTTTTAATAATTTCTTGTTCACATTTTTAATCAAAAAAGTGTTAGTCATAAAAAGACGTGTTCAAGTGTCTGAGTGTCTCCGTTTAGAAGGCACAGTAATTAGATCAGTGATGTTAGTACCTGGATTTTCCTAGGTGTACACTTCATACTGCTTACACTATCATTATTTATAAGCCTAAGGTAAAGAGCAGCATGGAGCCCTTGATTCCAGCCCATGATGTGCTTTACCATCTAATTCCAATCATGATTGGGAAAACACTGAATCAGGAAGTGTGTGTCTAAAGAGATGGTAATTTAGATCTCAAAATAGACTCAGTCATGTTGCATGATATTTAGATGATTGGAGACAGGGAATTTCTTAGCCTGAAAACTGATAACATCAGGAGTAACTTTCCTGTTCAGGGTCTGAAAATTAGAAAAAATAATAATGCATCTCATAAAATTTTCAGCACAGTATTTCTGACAACTGCAAATTAGATAGCAGCATATCCAAAAATGACTTTCTACAATGATCTAGCACAGACCCAGGCAGAAGACTGAAAGGCAGGAGAAATCCTCTGCAAGGTAGTGAGCAACTACTACATGGATTAAAAAACATGAGTATCCAAGTACTCAGCCTCTAGGTGTGGTGTTGCTCATTCATCTGCTGTCTCAGTTTCTGCATTTTGTTTTTGTCTGTATTTTTATTATTTTTTTAAGAAAAGAAAACATCAACCTTTAAAAGCCTTTTGCCATCACCACACACATAGCAATTTGCAATATCAAATACAACAACAGCACAGCTAGCAAAAGGGTTCTTAAAGCAGGGGCGTCCACAGCAAAGTAGCGGCATTGGAAAGTACTCGAGCTTCAGAAACAACCTTTTGGGGGCTCGATTTCACATCACTGAATCAATGAATAGCGCACAATAAATGACCAATAACTTGTCTACACTACAAAAAACAGTGGCGAGCTTATTAAAAGTGTCCAGAGTTTTTTTTTCTTTTTGCTTTTTTAAATGTAATTCTTCACAAACAATGGTAATTTATATTATCATTTTGACATAGAAAAATATATAAATTCAAACACTTAATACATAATACTTTTCACAACTGAATTTGCCTCTGTTTCCCCAACATCAAGGCCCCATGAACAACTCAAGCCAAAGCTAATTTGCTCCAACTGAACACCCCTGCTGCCTGCTGAAACGAGAGGGATTGTCACGGAATGATAGTCACTTATACACAATACATTTAGGGAAATCTCTACAGTGCAGCCACTCAAGAACCAACCATTGGTGAGTAAAATGAGTAGATGCTGCATCTTCACTAGCCAGTGTGATTTCTTTTCTTTCTTCTTCCCAAGATGGGTTTACAGAATGATATCCTTCAGACGCTTCACGACAGGAGATTGCTTGTCAAGCCCTTCCTTCAGAATAGGATTGACCTCATGCATGACTTTCTCACTGTCGGCTCCACGGGGTTCAGCTTCAGAAGGACGAGAGGCGCCATTGTTGGCAAGGTGCTCCAGATCACGAGCTGGAGGAGCCAGGGCGACCGTGTAAGACATAGTAGGCTTGGTAGGCAGAGGGCTCTTGAGATGCAATGGGGAGGTGACAGGGCTAATAGCCTCACAGCCATTGCCTGCCTCCCGGATAGCGCTGTTGACTTTGGGGCTGCAGATGGTCACATCTACAGTCCTCTTGACTTTCAGGATGGGCCGCTCCTCAGCCAGGTGGGTACTGACATCTTTTCCAAAGGTTGCAAATGTCCGCTTGGTGGGGCCGCAGTCATCATAAGCCTCAACATCAGCAGCAGTAGCTTCAATGGACAGAGCGATGATGTTCCTCACGTGCTCAGGAGACTTGGAACGGGTGGGCATGGGATTCCGAGGCATCCAGCACCTATCAGAGTGGCCAAGAATCCGGCATTCCTCCCTGCAATGAAATCCTTCATTCTGGTCTGTAAAAAGAAAAGGAAGATATCAATTTCATCAGCTTTTTCCGGGAATCACTGCAATCCCACAGTGTTCTGGTCTCTCTGGTACCCACAGGCCCTTTTGGGAAATAGGACTTTGGATACTCCTTTATTGCCTTTTGGGACTAGTGTGGAGAAAATGGATTTTTAAAAAGCTATAGATCTCCCTCTAAGCATTACTTGTTTTTTATGATCCTCACCGTTCCCTCTGCTGACAAAAGAAAAATCCTAAAAGGAAACAAGTTATGATGAAAACGTATTTTTAAAAATTTATCCTGAGTGCTAGCATGTGGAGAGTCAGCAATTTTATCAACACCTACTGCTAAAAATCACCTGTTTGAAGCTGCATTCAACAGAAGAGGACGTGGTAACAAGGTAGAAAATCCAATGCTCACTTTATCAAAGAAACTTGCCCACAATTTTTATGAACACTGTCAGCCTCTTTCCACCTTACCTATCATAGATTACTGTGGATTCTTACTTGAAAACCTAATACATAATTTCTTTTTGACCATCAGTTCCCCCAAGAAATCACTTCATTACGACATCACGATTACCAGATTTCTTATCAGAAGGAATACACTGTGACCTCTTTTTTCCCAGAGAACTCACAGGCTTCAATTAGTCCTACACACACACATACACACACACACATCCCTCTTATATGTTGGGTATCATTTAATTAGCCACAAACTAGCCCTTTCTCCTTATTTGTTTGAATTTTCACTTTTATTAAGGACTTACTTCATAATGAAATATCCATAGCTAGTAGTAATGCAAATTACAACAACTATGAGGGAAAACAAAATAGAAGGTTCCTCAAAAATTATAAAGCAGAAAAACTATCTAATCTACCTCTTTCTCATTTCTGGACATATATTCAAAGAAAATTTTTAAAAAATCACAGATATACTGAAAAACCAAATATATCATTGTACTATTAACATTAGTTAAGATAGAGAATCATGTTGGCTGCCCATCAGCAGAGGAGTGGGACAAGAAAGTCTGGTATGGATGCTCACCAGAATTACATAGCCATAAAAAAATAAATTCCTATCCTTTGAGACAATGTAGATGAAACTGAAGGACATTACATTGAGCAAAATAAGTCAAGACTGGAAAAACAAGCACCACATGTTGTCCTTCATATACAGAAGCAACAAAACTAGAATAGTAGCCATTAGAAACTAGGAAAGACAGGGCTAAGGGGTGGTAGAAGTAGGCGCAAAAACACAGGTTCTAGTATTCTAACACACAGCAGTAGCACTACAATTTATAATAACCTATTAAATATTTTAGAGGATCTAGAAGAGACAGAGGAGTTGAAGTCTCTCCTAACAAGAAGCATATCAAAATGTTTATTACATCATCTTAAATAGTACATGCTGTATATCTGTACTAACCTATCACAGTGCACCATGGTGGCAGTTTGAATAGGCATTTTTCCCGTAGACTCATGTGTTTGGATGCTTGGACCATAGGGAGTGGCACTATTAGGAGGTATGGCTATGTTAGAGTAGGTGTGGCATTATTGGAGGAAGTGTATCACTGTGGAGGCAGGCTTTGAGGTCTCATATATGTCAAAACTATGCCCAGGGTGACATACAGTAGAACTATCAGTTCCTTCTCCAGCATCATGACTGCACCTTTGTGTTGTCATGCTTCCTGCCATGACAACAATGGACTAAACCTCTGAAACTGTAAGACAGACCCAGTTAAATGTTTTACTTCTTTTATAAGAGTTGCCATGGTCATGGTGTATCTTCATGGCAATAAAACCCTAACTAAGACAACCACAAAATTATGTACAGTCTATCCCATGTTACTAAAACATAAAGGTTTTCTTGATTGGTTTAGACATACTATAGAAGATCTCAATAGTTAGAATCCACAATTATAACAATAACATATTTTTATCTTTCCAGCTCTGCTTCATTCATGACTAAGTCTTTTATTTGGCTCTCAGAAGCCTACAAAGATTACATTACTAAAGCATGGATAAAGGGTTAACAAGAGCCTGATCATTGAATAAATATGAATTAAAATGGTTTGTTTATAGCCCTAATTTTCCAGCTTAATTGATGTTTATGACATTCTTATATAAAGATTACATAATGAAAATTTTCATCATATTGTACAATGCTTCACAATATGATCAGCTTAATATTTACAAAAATAAGACTCTGAGATAGGACTGGAGGAGATAGAAAGGCTAGAAGAAAAACAAAGGCAAAGGAATTAATATTCGAATTCATATAAATTAAGTATAAGTGTGTCTACCATACAAACACAAAGGGAGAGAGAGAGAAAGATAAAGCATAAAAATTGGAACTGTGTGTTGTGACCCCATTTTGTAAGAGTAAGAAGCTAACATGTCAGGGGCTCACCTGAAGTTAATCTATACATAACACATCTTCTTTGTGCAATTTTATGGTGTGTGTTCCCTTAATTTTTTTTAAAAAATAAATACCATAGGAAAGAAAAGCCAATGGAAGTAGTTAGATGACAAAAATTTTATCCATGTTGAGGACAGATTTGAAGACAACTGTGGATATGGTACTTGACCTCATTTAAGCTATTTAAAATGTTACTAAAGAAAAAAAATTCTCTGTATCTCAGTGAAACATTACCAACATATTTAATATGGATATTTCCTGAACCTTTTCAGTGCTTAAGGAT
Organism: Ellobius talpinus; assembly: GCA_001685095.1. Classification (NCBI taxonomy): domain Eukaryota; kingdom Metazoa; phylum Chordata; class Mammalia; order Rodentia; family Cricetidae; genus Ellobius; species Ellobius talpinus. Next base: position 12,750 of record LOJH01027382.1, read on the forward strand.
GAAGCACTCAGAAATTGCATATTGGAAAGCAAATAACAAATGAGCATCATCACCAACAAGAAAAGTGCCTGCGATAGAGATAAGACAATTATTCAAATGCCAGCACAGTTTTACATTATGGCTGCATGAATAGCCATGCATGTGAAAAAATGAAGGGTTTGCCAAACCTCTTTCTCTACCCCTTCCTTGCAAACTCCAAGGGATGCCATCTACTACCCTATCATAATGCAACATGCATATGTCCCTGGGGGGCATAAAATATGAAAACATTAGAAATATTCTTTTGCTTACAAAGAAAGCATGTTGTACTAACTCCAAACACATGAATGGAAGAGTTGATACACCTCCTGTCAGTCTGGTCTAAGTCCTGTGCTTTCTTCGGAAGGCTTTAGGATTGCTATAATACAACAAAATGTACAGCTTTGGAGTTTTTCAAATAATAAACTATTATATTTTAAGTTATATCTCATGGCTTTTCAAGTAACACATAAAAAAGTAGTGCCAGTTTTTTGGGGGGGATAAATGGTGAAGAAGTGAAAATAAACATAGTTCAATAATTGACTTTCATTTCTATGAATCAAAGCAAGTATCTCTAGAAGCCAGGGGGAAAAATTCCAGAATGCAACAGAAATACTCTTCTTTTTGTTCTTAAATCAGGGCTCAGTGGCAGAGAGGCCCTGGATTCTAAGCCATAGAGTCATGAACATGTGAGCAGATAAAAAGGTGAGGTGAGGTTCTAGCCTATCATTAAACTGATATTACAGCCCACTAACTTAAAATTCTAGGTTATAACAGTGGTAGGCCACTGCACTGTAGACTCTGCCAAACCTAATCAAACTTTTGTATCTTATAGGTGTTTTTTTTTACTATGAGGGGGATCTTTTTAAATTTTGAGATGGAATTTTTACACCACCATGAAATAGGAAAATCGTATGTGTTACTCTCAATTCCAAGCATGTTGTTCTGTCCCCATTCTAGGTTGCTTCAAGTGAACACCATGATGAAACCTGGATGCATTGACAAAAAGTAAAAATGCCTGATACAGATGCCTTCTAGATGTTATGAACCTAGAAAAAGAGAAGTAGTAAATCAGACTTCTCAGAAGAAGCTTTGCAAAAACCAGGGTCACCTTCGGCTTATCAACTATATAAATGAAAAAGAATCATTGTCTGAGAAGAGAAAAATATAAACCAACATAGAACCCTGAAAATCTGCAATCATTCTAAGCATACTAGTCAAGCTTGTTAAGCCCATCTCAGTTGTAAGAGATGCAAGTAACTACCTGAATCTAAAAGATCCATTTATTCGTAATTTCTCACTTTGGGTTTAAGTCAGATGCCATGGACAGTAAAGTGCCATTCATCAGTTTTGGCTTCAAAGAGCATGACATTTGTGTCAATATGATTAAATAAAGTCTAACATAGATTCAACTATTTATACCTATTTTCTATATAAGAGAAGTTATAGTCAATATTGACAGAATAAATTTACTCTAAACATAATTTTAATCAAGTAAAGAAATTCACTATATTAAACAAGAGAACAATAAAGATAGACTGCAAAAGAAAAAGGAGAAAATAAATAAGAAAAGAAAAAAAGACTAGTATTGGTAAAGACTATGTGCCTGCAATTACAACAGTTGGGTGCTGGACAGAGGTGTGAAACTAGCAAGAAACCATTTTGAATCACCCATCACAAATAGGATTCTGGCTCTTCCTTTGAAAGGCTAATGATTTACCAATGCCCTGCTAGGGTTCCCCTACAAAGAATATGTGAGATTGATATTTTCTTACATCTTCATCTGAAAGTATTGGCCTAAACCTAGGCAAAGTGTAAGATTGTAAACTCCACAAATAGTTGGGATAATCCAAACTCACTGCCATACACAGGTGAGTGAAGGCAGGTGGAGTTTTTTAAAAATATATTTCTGTTTATTGTGTGTGTTTGAGTGCTTTGCTGCTGTATATGTAAGTGAATTGTGTGCATGCCCAGTACTAACAGAGGCCTAAAGATGGTGGGGGACCTCCTAGACCTGGGATTACAGATGATTTTAAGGTTCCATAGGAGAACTGAATATGGGTTCATGGTTGATATAAAAGTGGAACAACTGCTCTTGAACACTGAGCCATCTCTCCAGTCCTAAGGCATGCGGTTTTTATTGAAAAATTCACATGGGTAAGGCTGAGTGATGAATTAGTCAACTAGTTCCCCCTCACTTCTGAAGTTATCTCCAAGTCTTAAAAATCAAAAAAAATACAAATTTGGTGTGGGAAGTCCTTTTGCTAGCGATTTGGGCAAGAAACTGCTCTTGCCTAGACTGCATGATGCTATGCTGTATGAACTGGACATGCAGGACCCACAGAAAAAATGACTGCTGAACTTCCCTAAAGGTAAGACAGTCCTTCGGGGTTCCTGCTTCATGAAAGAGTCTGCCAGACATTCTGCAGGACACAGAAGAGAGTGACTGACAAACTGACAATATAGGCAGAACTGTCTTTGAAATTTCTCGCTTCGTGGGAAAGTCTGCCAGATACTATGGGCCTGTAGGCTGAAAATGGATGCTCCAATGATACAGAATAACTTTGGGTGACTGTCCAGGTAGTGAAATGTCACTGTCAATTCTAGAGTTTTGGAAGTTGCTTACAATTCACTTCCTGCTTACTTAGGTAATAATATATATTATATCCTTCAGAGTTGAAGAATTGATAGTTGAAGAATTGATAGTTGAATAATTGATAGTTATAGTTTTCCTTAGTGATGACAAAAGATAAAGTAGATATAAATATTGTAACTATAATTCTTGCTTGATAACTGCTTCTTATATGTAATTTTACTATGTTAAAATTAAAACCTTCCTTTTTATTTAAACAGAAAAGGGGAAACGGTGTGGGAAGTCCTTCTGTATGTGTTGCTTTTATTGGTTAATGAATAAAACTGTTTTGGCCAATGGCTTAGCAGAATAGAGAAAGCAGGAATTCCAAGGAAATAGAGGAAGAAAGAAGACAGAGTCAGAGAGAAGCCATGTAGCTGCCACAGGAGATAGATGCCCCTGCCAGAGCCTCCAGAACTTTGTGGGTAAACCACAACCTCATGATGATGCATATATTAATGGAGATGGGTCAGTTTAGGATATAAGGGCTAGCTAGAAATATGCTTAAGCTATTGGCCAAACAGCATTGTAAATAATATAGTTTCTGTGTAATTATTTCGGGTCTGGTAAGCCGGGAACAAACAAGCAGCCTCTGACAACAAAGTGGGTGTATAAATTTGGAAGAGGGTCACAAATCATAGTTCTTTTAGATAAAGGAGAAGAATCAGAGATAAAGCTCCTAAAATCTATCTACATATCAATCAATAATTCTGTTATTATTTGTTATCAGGACATTGATAAGAGAATTTCCAATCATCTGGAAACAAATAAACAGTAAGTAAATCTTCAAAACATCATTCTGGAAAACTTGTAAGAAGTATAACAGACAATAATAATCATGTCATGATTGATAAATTAGTAATTCAGATTGAAAAGGACCAGAATATGTTGTTTTACACAAATAGCAAAAGTTTGTACAGCAGTTACTACTGTCTTTGAGACATGAAACAGGTATCTTTTCAGATAAAGACAAAAAAAGTGCTTCAACAATAGAGTTTATCCATGGTCTCATCCAAAGTAACAAAAGCCTACTCAGACGTTGCCAAGTTTTAGAGTCCTGGAAGAATAGAGGAGCTGAGAGGCTCTGATGGATTTCTATAGTTGTTCAGTCACAATGAATGTGGTCAACAACAACACTAATTCTTTACTATGATTCAACATTTCACTGCATTATTTCAAAGAATTTGCTGATCAAATACAGGACTCCAACACTGAAATAGTTTAAGGCTACAGTGGCAAGAGCACTGTTACCTCTTTAGAAGTAATTTGTGAATAGGAAAATGTAAAGTGATTTCCAATTATTGCAGGTTCTAAATAGAAGCAGAAATCCAACATATAAACAAGTGATATATTAATTGGAAGAGCTTCCTGGATTAGATCATTACTCATCTACATAACTTATTCTGCAAAAAGCTCATGGGCAAGACAATCTAGTCACAACTGGGTCAGTTTATGTAAAGTATAGTGAAATCCATTGTTGCAAAGATTATGAAGAAGGTAAGTGCTATTAAAATTGGCCAACTTTGCCTAACCAAGAAAGCAAAATTTGTGGTGGACAGGAGAGATTGCTTAGTGGTGAAGAGCATCTGCTGATCTTTCAGAGCACAGGACCCAAGTTTGGATCCTATTACCCAAGTCAATGGTTCACAAGTGACTTTAACTCTAACACTTGGGAAGCTGATACCCTCTTCTGATCTACATGGGCACCTACACACATATGGCATATATTCCAACACATAAATACAAAAGAATCTTTAAATGAAACACAATTTTGATAGGTATGCCATTTGAGTAACATCTACTCATCTGAATCAGGGATTTAAAAACTGCTTAGAAATAACTACCTATTTTTATCATTAGAAAGAAAGTCCCACTTCCACTGTGGCTGACAATGTTCTTAGTTTTTAAAAAAAATTATTGGACTTCTTTCAAGACAGATGTGATCATATAACTAAGAACAAACCAACCTTATGAAGGTAGGATGTTATTAAAACTTGAAAGAGAACTGGTTTATCTGGTTTTTAACTGTTTACCTCAGATTATTTGTCCTTATTTTTTCCTGTTTTGTCCTTTCTGGATCAGAATCATAGTGACTATAGCTGCAATACCTATATTCTTTTCCTTTTATTTCTTTTTTGTTGTTTTTTTTGAGACAGGGTTTCTTTGTGTATCCTTAGCTGGTCTTACACTCACAGAAATCCACCTGCCTCTGTCTCCAAAGTCCTGAATTTAAAGGCATTGCAATATCTATCTTAATAGCAATTCAGTAACTCTGTGAAAATCATGAGCCTAATGGTGGTAAAACAGAAAGATGTAAGATCCTTGGGTTGCTGAAAATCTATAGACACCTCATCAGATCTGAATTCCTCTTATACAAGAGGCAAAATTAACTCTCAATAACAAAATTATTTAGGCTATTTATTTTCTTTAGTGGAGTCTTTATTTCTAATAGATGAACACACCTCATGGTGGATAACATTATTCATGAAGTCTCAGTTAGAATTTCCCTTTCTGAACGGTCTAAGGAATCACTTAATAATCCCTTAGACTAAGGGCTCATAGAACCTCCCTTTCATAGCACTCATCCCACTTGAAATTGCTTATTTAGGTCATGTATGTTTTGCTTGCTTTTTTTCATTTTCTTTATTATTATTAAAAAATTTCCACCTCCTCCCATTTTC
>LOJH01027384.1:0-18080 GCA_001685095.1 Ellobius talpinus
TACATGTAGACAGAATATTGTATACATAATAAATAAATAAATAAATATAAAAAACTTAAAAAAAGAGCTATTACTAACTAGATGCCAAGAGGTGACTCTCCTAGAGTGCTGGGAGACTTCTCAGGACAAGGGAGGAGCCTATGGCTTCCTTCCCCCCCACCCAGAGCAGGAAGTACCCCAGGGTATCTGTTCCCCAGGGCAGGGAGCGCCCCAGGGTATCTGTTCCCCAGAGCAGGGAGCGTGCCAGGGAATCTGTTCCCCAGGGCAGGGAGCGCCCCAGGGTATCTGCTCCCCCCCAGCAGGGAGCGCCCCAGGGTATCTGTTCCCCAGAGCAGTGAGTGCCCCAGGGTATCTGTTCCCCAGAGCAGGGAGCACCCCAGGGAATCTGTTCCCCAGAGCAGGGAGCGCCCCAGGGAGCTTTCTCTAGGTACGTGATCCCCCAAGACTCACTCACCTCTCATTCTCCAGTGATTTCAGGATCTCAGAACTCTTCTTCTGCCTGTGGAAAAACCGGAGATGGGTCCTATGAGCACTGCGTTGATGGGCCCAGCCAAGCTGCCTACCTCCCAACAATGGCTGAGCTCACTACCCAGGAGCTCTGTTCTCGGGCTGTGAAGGCCTCTAAGGCTCTCCTGTGCCAGGAAGTGAAAGTACTTCTTAGGTGGCTGGATAAGGTAGTATGGGCCTTTAATCCTGGCATTCGGGTGGCAGAGGCAGGAGGATCTCTGAGTTTGAGCCAACCTGGTCTACAGAGCATGTTCCAGGACAGCCAGGGCTGCACGGAGAAACTTGTCTTATAAAAACAAAACACAGTGCTTGGCACAGAAACGCCAGCCAAGTCTCCTTAGAAGAAAAGGACCCAAGGCACAGGAGAAGGAAGCCTAGTGCTAGAGGAGCATGCGGCTACAGCTGGTTTCTAGACTCTTCCTGTGGTAGACCCTAACCAGATGTCTTCAGACATGGGATCTCCACTCAGCTACTCTCTTCAATCTCATCATGAACTGGCTTGGTGGTTCCTATGTAGGACAGTTTACTCCCTACAGGGTGAGCGGCCACCCTTGGGCAACAGGCAACGCGCGGAAGCCAAATGCAGGAGCAGGCTGTGACTTTCACCCGCTAATATGTGGAAGGAGGATGGGCCCAGTGTGGCTAAATGCAGCTAACAGTCCTGTGACAGAACCCCATTCTGTACCCCCTGATCAGAGCAGCGGAATTGCCTTCCTCGGACCCTAGCAGAGGAATGCTTGGGCCAGGGAAGACTGAGAGAAAGGACCCTGTCCCTCAGAGGCTATTCCGGGGGCGGGCAAAGACTGACCTCTGATTGTCCTGCAGGAGTCTCTGGATGCGGCTGGCGATGCTCTGCTCGCTCTGCTTCAGCTGCTCCCGCAGTTGCTGCCGTTCTGCATCCAGGCAGCGCTGGCGCTCACTTAGGCCCTGCTCGAGCCGAGTCTGCTCCTGCAGTGGGGAGACACAGGGACCACAGGTGCGGGCATAGTCAGGGTTTCGGCTGGAGGAAGAAGAGTGGCGTTCCTGTCTCACTTTAGGCAGGCTCTCTGTGACCTTGGGCTGGTCCTTCCCTCCCCGCTAGGCATATTAGTATCCACTGTGCCCAAGGAGGCTGGCCAGGTTATCCAGTCAGGGCTGCCATTCCTGCTTCCTGGGGATGGTGGGGCAGCTTAATCCCTGCTTGGCCACTTGGTGCCTCGGCCTATGCCAGGAGGCCACAGAGTTGGGGCACAGGTAGGCTGGCGTGTGGCCACGCACCTGCTTGACTGACTGAAGGATTTTGTCCTTGTGACTGTAGCTCTGCTGCAGCAGCTCGGCGTGCTCTCGCTGCCCGAGGTCCAGGCGCCGCTCAAAGTCCAGCTTCTCCAGCATCTTCTGCTCCTGCAGGGACAAGATGCAGAGCAGAAGGAAGCTGTCCTTCAAGTCTCCAAGGAGTTGCCATCCTCCAGGAGAAGAGAAGAAAAGTGGCAGGGAGGGCCCTTACCTTTCGCTTCTCATAGTCAGAGAACCGGTTCTGGGGAGAGAAGAGCCAGAGGTGAGGAGAGGCTGGTGGTCGTGGTTCCCACTGGCCCGTCCAGCCTGCTTCACTGGCACGAGGAGATGGAAGGATGAGAACCAATAAAGGGGCCTGGGGGGCTCCAACGTGAGAACCACTGTATGTTTTACACACACACACACACACACATAATAAATTTTTTAAAGTTCAAGGTCATCCTTAGCTACCTATTAAAAATTTAGTAAGATAAAATGAAAATGGAAGAGTGCGGAGAGTTCCAGGTGGGAATGGCTTGCCCTAAGATGCTGGGGAAAGGGACATGGTTTGTCCAGGGAACAGAGAGGAGACCTGGACACTTGATGCGGTGAGCTGGTGGCCTGGACAGCTGAGGCAGCTGGGTCTGTGGGTCTGAATGGAGAAATCCGTAGCTACAGCTCTGAACACCTTATGCCAGCAGCCCTCACAGAACAGCCACACAGGTACGCCCCTGCTGGCAGCATATCTTACTTGCCAATCAGCCGCCTCCCTGGAGAATCTGTTTATGGCTCCATCGGGGCTGTCCTGGGAGTTCTCAGCTCCATCTTGCTCCAGGACTGGCAGTAGATACTGAGAAGGAGGGTAGTATTCCAATCCTGACTCTATGGGAGAAGGGGCACAGGCTGGTCAGGAGCACCCCCACTCTCGTCCTCCCTCCACCACTGAAGCCACCTTGCTGGCTCAGTCCACTCTCAAACTCCCAAGGCTGGGCCTCGCTGCTGTCTAATTATTATTGCTCAAAGTCAGACCTGGAGACATAGGCTTATAATCCTAACTACTCAGAAACCAGGGTGGCTGGACAGTGGTGATGCATGCCTTTAAGCCTAGCACTCAGGAGGCAGAGGCAGGTGGATCTCTGTGAGTTCAAGACCAGCCTNCCCAAAGTTACAGAGGAACCCTGTCTCGAAAAAGAAAAGAAACCAGGGTGACCACTAGTTCTAAGCCTATCAGGGCTACAGAACAAGTTTAAGGCCAGTGTGAGTTACTTAGTAAGACCCTGTCTCAAAATGAAAACAGAAGAAGGGCTGGGATGCACTGAGTGGTAGAGCCCTTGCCTAGCATGTGTAAGGGCCCTGGTTCAACCCCCTAGGGAGGGAAAAATATGATGTCATATATTTGAGTTCTGTAGTCAGCATACACAAATTTACTACTTTGTTTTTATGTCTATTGTTTATATACGCATTAGAGAATCTTAAAACATTCTTGGGTATTGAGAGTCTCAGTAGGTAGCCCAGGTTGGCCTCAAGCTCACAATCTTTCTTCTGTTTTCCAAGGTGTTAAAATTCTAAGTGTAAACTATTTTACCCAGAAAAATTTTTTCCCTTTATTTTTAGCAGCTGGGAGCAGAAGCCAGAGCCTCACATACGCCAGCAAGTGCTCCGGCAGAGCCTGAAGCAGATTTAAAACGATCACACCCTTACAAGCCAAGGGCAGTGCTAGCTCGGACGCAGGTCCTGCCAGGTACAAGCACACAGCCTCTGTGCCTGGCTTTTCTCCCTCTACTCCGGTAGAGACCTTCCCTACCCGCTTGCCGTATGCAGAGTTTGTGCTTCCAATGCTGTGTGCTTCTCACATGTGAGTACGAAACCATTCATTCATTCTCTACTGGGGGCACTGCTATGGGAACAATGCTGCCGTGGGCGTCTGTGGACAACATGGCTGCTCTTTCTTTTGGGCAAACACCTACTCAGGGAACTAAGCTGGAGACCTGGATGTTCAGCTCGAACACATACTGACAGCATAGAATGAGGGAGAGGGAGAGAGACGGGCTATTGCTACATAGCTCATGCTAACCTTGAACTCACTGTGTAACCCAGGCTGGTCCAGGACTGACCCTGATCTCCCGGCATCAGCTTTCTGAGTCCTCAGGACCATACCCAGCTGTAATTTCTGAGCTATTTATCTATCTGGAGACAGGGACTCCAGCAGTACTACAGACCTGATTCTATCTCTGGAATGCTCGGATTACGGGTTTATGACTACATGCACATTATGTGGTATTGGGGTCCAATTTAGGGCTTCATGTTTAAGAGGCCAGCATATGGCAGCCGAGTCATTTCCCCAGCTTTTGGCATCAGGAGCCAAGGCCTGACCTTGAACTGGAGTTCAGTTTTGTTTTGTTTTTTTCTGAAGACCTAGGCCAGCAGGTCTGGGATCATTTGCATACTGATAAGATCATCCTTTAATTCTCTTTGCACCACTTCAAGAATAATTCAGACAAGAGGCTTGCTCTGAGGACACCACAAAACCACATTGACAGGTGTAACAGCCCGAAGCTGCTCCCTCCTGGTGCCCATGCCACCAGGGTCTGCATGCCTATCCTTCTCCTTCCTCTAGTTACTTCTTACTTTACAAAATCTGGTTTCCTGCTGGGTACCCCCCACCCATTTTTCCTTCTTGGCCTTCAGCACTCCAGCCACACTGGCTCCGTAGTACCCCAGGTTCCCCTCCCTTCCTCTAGGTCTCTTAGCACTTGCCTCCTCTGCTAGAAACACTGACTCTTCTCCTGGCCCTAGCTCCCCACTCCAGTGTCAGCCAAGTTGCTTTCTCAGACAGGCCTTCTCCAGCCCTAACCTAAGCCTAATCTCTCCTGAGCTCAGCCTGGGTGCTTCCATCTCTGTGTGATGCCTGACCCTAACCTTCCTGAGATCAGCCTGGTGTTTCCATCTCTGTACCATGCTTCATTGGACATGTTGCCCTCACTGGACTCTGACCGCTACCACCTGGTCTCAGCTGGTCCCCAGCCTGTGACAAGGGACAGCCATGGGGGTTGGGGGAGAGCAGAGGTGGCCTGCCTTTACCTTTGCAAAGGAACTGCTGCACGGCCGCAGTGCCAGCACCACACACCTCTGGCGGGGGGTAGACCATGGACGTGGCATCGAGGCTCAGCGTCTGTGGACACAGGGAACCCTTTTACTGTGTATGCCACTTCACCACCCAGCACAGCTGAAAGTCGCTTGGTTTTGCTTTTAACTTGGGTGCTGACTGTGTCCCCTGCCTCCTAGGAGCACCCAGGGAGTAGCGAAGGCCAGATCTAAAGAGCATTAATCCCACCTGGGTGACACTAGTCATCACTGGGGTAGCTTGAATGTGGACACTGGGCCATGCTGCCCAGTATGGTGGCTGAGAGTCACATGTGGCCATATACATTTCTTGAGTTGTGTGTGCATGCTTGGGTGTACATGTGTGTGTATATGTGGAGGGTCAGAGGATAAGCCTGAGTGTTGTTCATTAGGAACCACTCACTGTTTTTGGAGGTAATCTCTCACTGGCCTGGAACTTGGTAAGATGGCTAGGTTAGCCGGCTAACAAGGCCAAGGGACCAGCTGTCTCTGCCTCCCAGGGCTCTAGGACTGAGATCAGGTCCTTTGTGAGCACTTTCCCCACTGAGTCATTGCTCCAACCCCATTTTTTTTCTCAAGTCCAGGATGCATTGGAACCTGTGATCCTCCTGCCTCTGCCTCCCAAGTGTCAAGATTACAGGTGTGCGTTGTCACAAGCAACCTTAATTTCAGTTTTAATTAGTTAAGGTCACCTTGGCTATATGGATACATGCCAGCTTGGGGGCCCCAGTTCTTGGGTGGCTGCATAGATGACAGCATTTCTATTACCTGCAGGGGGATTCTGTCTCTTGAGAGACACTTGGCCTTCAAGCCCAGCACAGCACAGTCTGCTGTGCACCCTAAGAAGGTCACTTGACTTAACTCCTTCAGTGTCACACAGGCGTGGTGTCCCTGATTTGACGGGATGTATGGTAGGTAACAGGGCACAGCATCTGAATGGAGTTGGTACACAATATGGCCTCGTTGACAATGCCCGAGCTCTCGCCCTGAAAAAAGTCTGTCCAGGGTCTAAGAAGCTCCCAAGAGATTTTTAAAGGAGCAGCCAGGCAATGAGTCCCATCTGATCTTATGCTGCAGTGTTGGGGCTCAGGTATGCTAGGCAAGTGCTCCCCCACTGAACCACAGCCTCAGTCCCTCAGGGCTCCCAGTATCTTAGGATAGCCTCAGGGCCCAAGCAACTGCAAAGTACATGTGACTTTTGACCTGGGAATTAATTAAGACTCAATAACACCATTTAGTTCTGTGGTGGCACCAGCCACATCCCAAACGCTCAAGAGATGTACATGGCCACTGAATCGGGCAGCACAGTCAGTAGAAATGCCCATCACCACAGAACGTTCTCCCGAGAGGCACAGAGAACAGAGATGACTGAGCACACCATGCTTCACCACCATGTGAGGGGCAGACACAGATGTGCTCCAGACGCCTCTGCTCTGCAGTCTAGCTTGATGGAGGTTATTCACCAAAGGATCTGGGGAGTTCTGGGATGCTCAGACAAGCTGTCAACACCGTGACAGTTAAGTCCCTATTCCAGACACTGAGCTTTACATGTGAGGCCATGGGGTTGTTCCAGAGGCTGTAATGTCCAATCCCATCTACAGAGCTGTGTGGCCTTTGAGATGAGAAGTCCAATAAACTTGTTTGTGCCCCAGTTTCTTCATTGGCAAAGTCATAACAGGCCATGCCTCACAGGGGGTCTGGGAGTCAGCACAGGCCATGCCTCACAGGGGGTCTGGGAGTCAGCACAGGCCATGCCTCACAGGGGGTCTGGGAGTCAGCACAGGCCANGCCTCACAGGGGGTCTGGGAGTCAGCACAGGCCACGCCTCACAGGGGGTCTGGGAGTCAGCACAGGCCACGCCTCACAGGGGATCTGGGAGTCAGCACAGGCCACGCCTCACAGGAGGTCTGGGAGTCAGCACAGGCCATGCCTCACAGGGAGTCTGGGAGTCAGCATAGGCCATGCCTCACAGGGAGTCTGGGAGTCAGCACAGGCCATGCCTCACGGGGAGTCTGGGAGTTAGCACAGGCCCAGTCTCAGATAGTGCCAACGAGGGGCTGGGGAGGTGGTTCAGTTGGTAGAGCGAAGCCCTGGGTTTGATACCTGGCACCACACACACTGAGTGTACTGGTGCACATCTGTAATCTCAGCAAGTGGAGGCAGGAGGATCAAAAAGTTCAGCACCATCCTCAGCTACAAAGTAAATTCAAGGTCAGCCTGGACTACACAAAACTTTATCTCAAAAAACATGCAAAAAGTGCTTGAGGAGCAACAAGCCACCCTGTCAGGACCAAGAGCCTACTGTCCCTGAGTGGGCCACCTAGTGCTGGCGTCTGTGGTGGGTTTGCTGTGTCCCTGCTTTATACACTGAAGTTCTAACCCCTGGACTCCAGAATTCACATTTAGAGCCAGGCTGGACCAATCTGACTGGTGTCCTTTGAGAAGGAGGAGATTTGACAGACATTCAGAGACAGAGGATGGGCCCAGGACAGACAGGCCACCTGCAGAGAGAAGCCTTAAAGGAACCCACCCTGTCAACACTGGGATCTTAGATTCTCATGTAGCTGCAAGGACACAGACTCCTCTGGTGTGCGCTGCCTGGTGTGGGGAGCTTCCTCATTCACCCTGAGGTGACTCACGAGGTCCCAGGACATTCTCACCCTACCCACCTGTGCTCTGACGAGATCCACTTTCCACACCAAAGCCCAGATCTCCACCTCGCCTGTTCCACGCCCAGCTTTCCTGTTCATCGCCCATTCTAGCCCCTCTTGGTTCTGCTCTTCCACTGAAGGTTCCTAAGTCCATGGCTATGTCCCAATTCTCACTCTTCTTCAAATTCTGGCTTCAAGACCATAGAGTGGGGACCCTTCTGGGTTCACCCGTCCTCCTTCACTTGGACTTATACCCTCCCACTGCCAGGATGGCAGCAAGGTCACCATATGACAAACAGTCACACATCAGCCCTCAGTGACACCAGAGAGAGTGCCCCCTTACCTCCAGGGTCCGCACGTGAGCCAGAATCAGTGGCAGTCTCCGAACCTCATTTTCACTGATGTCAAGGGTACGCAAGCTTCGCAGCTCCCCCAGGGTCTCAGGAAGCTCCTTCAGCTTGTTGTCTGCAGGGACCCAAAGCCTGTTGTCACCTCCTGACACTGCTACTCAGGACCCCGGCCTCCCCTCCCTGTGCCGCTTCTCCTCTGTAATAGAGCACACTACTTCCCACAGTCGCATGATGAGCTGAGTCTCTCTGTGCAGAGAGGCTAGGGGCAGCAAGGGTAGGATAAGAGCCTGTCCACAGTGAGGCAAGTCGTCTTTGGAGGCCGAGGACAGCACACTGGTATCTTGGCTAGTCACTATGTCACTGCAGGGGAGGGAGTCCTGACAGGCCACAGCTCGGAGCCTTATTTTCCTCATGTTAGCCTGCCTTGTGGACTCACCAGACCAGCCACATCCACGGGTTGGCATTATTCAGAGTGTTCCGAGCTATGCAGAGCCACTGCAGGGCACCTCCTGTCCTGCCCGTTAGCCCACTCTTTTCCCATCACTCACTACAGTCTGCCTTTGCCCACTGCCTCTGGTTTGCGACCAGAGTCAGACTGAGCTAGCCGCTAGCCGGTTATGGCTTATGGCATCACCCTCACGCTTGGTGGCTCCCAGGGAGAGCACCAGAGTGCTGGCCTGATCCTGGAGGTGTGGACATGGACTGGGCTTTGTGGCCCCACCTTTCACATTGAGGGTCTGGAGCTGAAGCAGGTTCCCGACAGAGCGCGGGAGATGCGTCAGTTGGTTCCTTTCCACATTCAGTACCTAAGGAAGGAAACAACGACATGAGAAGCCTACAGGGTAAGAATGCAGGCTTAGCCCTGCATCACCCAGGCACTGAACAGACCTGTCTTAATTTCCTCCTACAACCCTGAGAGGGAGGCACGGGCTGTTATGGTCCCATCTAAGGGATGAGAAAACTGAGTTTTACACAAGTTAAGTCATGTGTCCTAGAGAGCCAAGCTAAGTTCTTGAACACACTCCTAACTGAGGCTTCACCATCTATATTAGCCGCAGAATGCCCAGGGATTGCATGAACCAATGCGGGGGCAGAAAGGCTGTCAGGGGCTCAGTGAGGCAGTGAGGGTTAGGATATGGTGATCTACTGTTGAGCAATGAGGAGATATAGCTCAGGGCTAGCCCCAAATAAAGCACTCAGCCAGTGCAGGGACAGCTACAGACAAAGGACCAGGGAGCCAGGAGAGTACAGAATTTGTCCTTTAAAAATAATATATAAAAACTTATGCATCACCAGGTGATAGTGGCACACACCTTTAATCCTAGCACTCAGGGAGGCAGAGGCAGGCAGATCTCTGTGAGTTCAAGGCCAGCCTGGTCTATAGAGCGAGTTCCAGAACAGCTAGGATTATTACAGAGAAAGACCTTGTTTCAGAAAACCAAAAAACAAAAACAAACTTATGTACCACATGTATGCAATACCTGCGGAGGCCAGAAGAAGGCATCAAGTCCCCCTGAAACTGGAGTTACAGACAGCTGTGAGCTGCCATGTAGGTGCAGAGAACCTAACCAGGGCACTTTCGACGGCAGATCTACAGTCTCTGGGATCTGTTTTTAAGATGGAAACCCCCTAGGTGTTTGTTTTTTGGGGAGGAGCAGTTAAAGCTGTGAAGCCATGAACTACCATGAAGTACATGCCAAGTCCTGGTAGAGAGCCCCCTCACAGCTAGGCTGCAATGGGAAAGGCAGCACAAGTGCCCAGTGCAGTGCAGACCGTGACAACACATCAGAACGTCCCAGCATTACAGAAGCCCGTGTCCTACAGCCTTACCTGTAGGGCTGTCAGCTGCCCCATGTCATCAGGAAGGGCTGTCAGCTGGTTGTCATGGAGATCCAGAACCTACAGAACAAACACGTCTGTCAGGCCCCAGAAACACAGAATCCAGAGCAGCTGAAGATGATGAGTCCTCCTCATACCCCAGTAACAACATGGCAACCTATAGCAGAAACTCTTACAGAGTCTTTGTATCTAGGGGAAATGCCAGACAAGAGTTGTTTTCTGAAAGCACTTGGACCTGAAGGAATCGTGTGGAAGACAGTGACTGCTGTTTAGAGTTCTTTCTCTGAAGGACCTTCACAGCTTCTGCGACTTTAGTCACATGATGGCCCTGGCACACCTGGGTTCTGCAAACAGTGCATGGTGAGGACCGAAAACACAAGGGCGTGGTGCTCCTTCCAGAAGTGTAGATTAGGTCTGGGTTTGGTATAAGGAACTTGTTTTAGCCTAAGACCTAAGAAACAACTTTTGTGTGACTGTCACTAAATCATCTTTGGCGTGGCTGGCCCTCCCTTCTGCCTTCAAGGCCTTATTTAATCCCACAGTGACCCTCTCTCTTCGATCATACAAAGGACTCAGACACCCACAACAACCCTTTCTCCTGCCCGCCGTTTGTTCAGCATCCTGCCTCATAATCTTTTCCACCTTTTTTTTTTGAGATACTGTTTCTCTACATAGTCCTGGATATCTGGGAATTCACTCAGTGGACCAGTCTACAGATATCCACCTGCCTCTGCCTCCTGAGTGCTGGGATTAAATGTGTGCACCATCATGCCCCCCCCTTTTCCTGAGACAAGGTCTCTCACTATGTAACCTGGCTAGACTTGAACTTACAGAGCTCCACTTGCTCTACCGTGACTGAAGGCGCATGCCAGCACACCCAGCTCCACCGAGCTCCAGCTCATAGTCTTGTTTCCCTTTCAGGGTTTAGAGGCAGGCTCTTACAGTGTAGCCCAGGCTAGTCAATTCTTTTGCCTCAACCTCTTCGCCATCCTCAGGATTGCAGAT
This sequence comes from Ellobius talpinus, assembly GCA_001685095.1. NCBI lineage: Eukaryota > Metazoa > Chordata > Mammalia > Rodentia > Cricetidae > Ellobius > Ellobius talpinus. Next base: position 10,727 of record LOJH01027384.1, read on the forward strand.
ATGTGCAGCTATACCATGTCTGATTTACATGTTCTTTTTACTGAATACAGAAGTTACACATGGGCTGGGGTGTGACTCAGTGGCAGGGCAAGTCATCAGTATGTGTGAGGGCCTGGGTATATTGATTACATACACACACACACAAACACACACACATCAAATGCGATGCCCTCTCTGGACGCCCCTCCTGCTCTCCTTGTTAGGGCCATCACGTCCATCCTTTCTGCTGACTCAGCTTGAGTTTAGGAGCAGATGGAGTGGTGCTGAGGCTGGGTTTTCTTTACCAACAACACCCAGGAATGCTTAGAAACTACACTGTTCAGACACCACAGTGACCATTCTGTGAGGACCTTTCGGCATATTTTAACAGAGAAGACCCAAGGAGGGTGTGGAGGCTCAGCTGCCACCTGGAGCACCAGAGTCCCCGGTGCCTAGAGAGGGCCCAGTACCTTGATGGTGGCAAGGCTCAAGAGGCTGCAGGATTTGGGAAGCAGGGACGTGAGATGGTTCGTATGCACGATCAACACCTGAGAAGAGATGAGAGAAATGTTGGGTCCCAGGAGAGCAGCAGGCAGGCAGGGAAGGCTAAGGGCGAAGTCAGTGGCTTGGCCCGGCACTGGGCAGCCATGCTCAACCAAGCACGGCTCTTTTGCTCTTTGCTCAACCAAACCACAAGGGGGAGCTGTCAGTAATGAGCTCTTCTGAACTGGACTCTAGATGGGGGGGGNGAAGAGTCTGGGGGTCTGATTTTATCTTACATTCTTAGAAGGGGTCAGCTATCCTGCCTAAACTTTCCTGGTTCTAACGTTTCCTAGATTATAGAGCACTAAGTGCCTTTCTCCAAGGGCTGCCATGGCAATTAACAAGCCATGTGGTGTTTAGCCTGGGTCATCATGGGGTCCACTACTCAGACTGTGCCAACCATGGCTATTCTTGTCAGACATTGACTCCTGCTTTGGTATCTCAGAAGAATTTCACTACGCTATTGGCAAGAACATGTTTCGCCATTCCAGGTCCAGCTCTGACGGTGTGCACGTACCCACCTATATGCAAAGCCTGGCATGATCTTCTAGAAATGCTTTCACCCCCTTCTAACTCTGAGGACGGCAAGAATTCACTGAGTGTCCGCTCTATGAATGACACTGGGGGAGGTAATAACTGTGCTGTGTGACTGGCAGACTCCCCTCTCTATCACTCATGTGAGAGATATCACACAATACCATGAGACAGTTATAAATGCCTTTTTCCTTCCACAGATGAAGAAATTGGGGTGTGGGCTGGAGATTGCTTTGCAGTTAAGGGCACCTAGGTTTTATTCCCAGGATCTACAGGTAGCTCACAGTCTATAACTCCAATTCCAGCTGGGCTTCTGGCCTCCCCAGGCAGCGCACATGCATGTGATGCAAATATACATCCAGGCAAAATACATATGCACAAAAAATGCTAAAAGTTAGTAAAAGAAACAGAGGTGTGAGCATGTAAGGAAGCTATCTAAGTCACGAGGCTATGAAAGTCAGGGCCAGGAGCATCTCAGAGTGGTCCAATCCCAGAGCCTGCTCTAATTCTGACAATTTCTACTGTGGGCCAAAAGGGCAGAGAGCAGGAAGGCGGCTGTGTGAGGAGAGTGGCTCCCCTAAGTCCATGTAGTTTCCCCCAAGCAGACACTCAGCAAGTGGTTTTCTGAACAACTCTGCTTACCTTTTTCTGCAGAACTTTGCACGTTGCAAAAGCCCCAAATGGAATCTAAGACAAGACAAAGAAGGGTCAGAGCCTCCTCACCTGCCAGCTGCCTCAACTGCTCTCTCAGTGGCACCAGTGGGAGAGGACTGAGGACAGTGCCTAGCCAGGGGACAGCTGGGGAAGAATGGAGGAGCTGGCAATCAGCTGGCAGGAGATTGCTCAGCCCACCCTAGCCTACCTACTCTGTGGTATCAGGAACTGTGAGGGGGTAGAGTTCTCTCTCCCAGCACCCCAGGAATCCGTAATGTATTTTCCTTTCTTCCCATAGTTCTGGGGATTGAACCTAGGGCATCTTGCATGCTTAACAAACTCTACCAATGAGTTTCATCCCCAGATTTCCCTTCCTGCCTTTCTCCAGGGTTTTACTATATAGCCCAGGCTGACCCCAGACTCAGCATCCTTGCTACCTCTACCTCCTGAATGGAATGCTGGGAGTAAAGGTGCGCTCTGCTACACCTGGCTCATTTTTGAACTAGGTCCTGACTCTTGGAGACTACGTTGAGGCTAAAAGATGATCTCAATTCTTTTGGACAAGAATGTAATATAATGAACACCTCTTACTTCGTGTGTCTGACTGCGTCTGAGTGTGCATATTCTACACAAGCAGGAGACTGACGCTGAGTGTCTTACTCCCCGCCTCTCACTGAACTTAAAGCTCATTGATTCAGCCAGGATGGTTGGCTAGCAAGCTCCGGGGAACACAAGTCCTCATGTTTACAAGGTAAGCATTTCATTGGTGGAGCCACCCGCCCATCTTCTTTCTCGCCATTTTGAAAGTCTACAGTTGCTTTCCTCAAGGACACAGGACAGATTAAATTCACAGCTCTTACACAACCTTACTTTACCTCGGACAGTTCACATTTAGAGATGTCAAGAATGTCATCTGCCCCAGCTTCTTTTGCCTAAAGAGAAAAACACATTTTTAAGTTAAATTGGTTTTTTTTTGAGACAAGGTCTCAGGCAGCTTCAGACTCATCAAAGCTGGCCTCCAACTCCTGATCCTCCTGTTTGAGCCCTGCAAGAATTAGCTCTCTGCATACATTCGGTTCGAGAGAAAGGCTTTTAAAAAGTTCTCACGTCTCCTGGGTGTGGTGGTGTATGTCTTTAATTCCAGCACTCAGGCAGGAGGCAAAGGCAGGCAGATCTCTGAGTTAGAGGTCAGCCTGGACTACAGAGAGAAACTGTCTCAACTCCTCACCCCTCCCAACCCCATAGAAAGAATCTTCAAGTCCTGTAGGTTTACAAAAGCTCTGTTGATTCTGTGAGTGTTTCATATTCATGGTGTTTAGCTTCTCCTAAAATTAATGGTAATTTGGTTTGGCTTTGTTTTGAGCCCCGGAGTTTTTTTTTTTCTTTCAGAAAACAAAACAAATAAAACACCTTTTAGGGGTGGAAAATGGATCAGAAGTTAAGAACACCTGCTATTTGTCCAGAGGTCCTGAGTTCAATTCTCAGCAACCACACAGTGGCTCACAACCACCAATGATGAGATCAGTTGCCCTGTTCTGGTGTGTAGTCAAACACGAAGACAGAAAGAACACTGAATGCAAATAAATAAATAAATCTGAAAAAAGACCCCACTTTTTAATGATTTATTTATTCTTATTTTATGTGCATTGGTGTTTTGCTTACATGCTATGTCTGTATGAAGGTGTCAGGTCCCCTGGAACTGGAGTTACAGACAATTGTGAGCTGCCATGTGGGTGCTGGGATGGCTAGCCCTGAATCTGTGGCAATCTTGCCTCAGACTCCCAAATGCTGGAATTTCAGGTATGAGCCACGCCCAGTTCCCCAAACCAAGACACACAAGCAACAACAACAAAAGCACTCGGGTAAAACATACTTGTGGAATGGAGAAAGTAGGAAAGAAACACAGGTGTAAGGAGCTGGGAGGGACACAGCCACAGCCTGCTTTTACTGGTCCGTTTGGCAGGTGGCCCAATCTGAGGTCCAGCGGGGGAAAAAAAGCCAACACACTCAGCCTGTGAGGAAGGGCACTCCCAGGGGAGGGAAGGCAGAGGGCAAGAAGCAAGTACCCCTAGAGACATGGAGGCCTAGGAGGGAGAGAAAATAGACCTGCCTTACCAGACACATCTGGTACTCCAGGCGCTTCCGAGCCTCCTCACTGGGTTTCCGCTTCCGAAAGAAGAGGGGCATCCTCCTGTGTGAGTTCTGGACACTGGAGCACAAGACAGAAGTCAGCACCTGGGAACCTGCACTGTACCTGACACTGCAGACGGGCAGCTCGGAGATGCAGCTGGCCTGTGCACCTGTATCTGACACTGCAGGCGGGCAGCTCGGAGACGCAGTTGGCCAGAGTTCCCTGCGGATAGGGCTATCTGCCTCATTCAGTTGGTCCCTGAGCCCACAAAGCAGCGCTCAACATTTTGTTCTTTGTTGACAAAGCAATAAACACAGAATATGGTGGAAAGAACCTAAACACAGGCCAGGTGCCCTGGGTTTGGGCTCACCTGCCATTGACCCTCTGAGAGGCGATGGCATCACCTCCAGTGCGGAGCTATTTTCCCACCTTAGGAAAGATTCCCCCAAATGCCTTCCAGGGATGTTCTCTGAGGACTCTTGCCAGACTCAGCTGATGAAGCTGTCAAGAGTGGCACCAGCAAGACTAAACTGGAAGTAGCCACGAGTTGGGGGAAAACTCAACTATGTCAAGATTAAAGAGAGTTATGAATCTCAGGAACCTTCCCACCCTTGAAGCTATTATCCATTTGATCCTCACTACAGCCCTGTGTCCACTGATCTGGCTACACAACCTGGGTTACAGAAGAACCATCTGGGGTGCTTGCCCTTCATGCCCTGACCCTGTGCAGTTTGCACAGCTCCCTGGATTTCACAGTTCAGCAAAGTTAACCTAAACTCAGAAGCTGGGTACCCATAGCTGGCCCAGAATCTAGAACTTCCACTGCTGTGTAAGGGCCAGAGACAGGAAGGAAGCAATCACTGAGAGGAAGCGTGTAGCTAACAAAAGCATAGGCTTCGACATCCAAGTTCAGCTCTGTCACTTTGGGTCACCAGTCAGAGCCTATTTCCTCAGACGTAAGATGGAGCATTGTTGCCACTGTTGGGTTCAGTGGGGCTCAGTCATTTCACGTATGTCAGGGCCGTGCCGTAACTCTGACAGAGTGCAACACACACATGACAAACAGATTCAGGGACTATCACAGGGGCCAGGGAGAAGAGGCTAGAGGAGTCTTGCAGTTGAAGACACATCCCTGGTCCTTAGAGATTTCAGGTCTCCATTCCTGGGTGTGTGTGGGCTGTCAGGGGAGGTGTCAGGCCTGCAAAGCCAGCTCCTTCCTCACTCACCCGCTGGCACTCCTGAAGAATGATGTAAAAGAGCCCTCCTCCATCCCTTACCGATGACTTCCCTTCTGCTTGCTAATGATTAGCTCTCCCTCATCCCTTTCCTCCAAGTCCAGATTTCCAAATCCTCTCCAAAACACACACCAAGTCCTCTTCACTAGTCATTCCCAGCAAGGGTTCTTTCAAATCTGGTTTGAACCTCCCTGATGGTGTAGCTTGGTCGGGAGAACCACACCCATCCTCCCCTGGCAGAGCTGGCCAGTGGCTGACCTGGCTTTGTGGACGGAATGGTCCTTTGCCGATGTTCCGATGTTGGGGTGGACCTCAAGGTAGGCTAATCACTCTGAAGGCTTGGTCATAGATGCAGACACAGGCAACAGTAAGGCGACCTGCAGTCGGGTCTTTTTCAAACATAGGAAGTTAGGACAGAAACTCTGAATCTCATAAAGTCATGCAGCTCAGGATGACAGTGTCGAGACTCTAGAAACCAAAGAATCGCAGAATTAAGAATCGTGGTTTAGACCCGAATAGTTTGCTCGTATAACTAACATGCACACACTACAAATGGGTAAGAAGGCTACTAGGGTAGCATTGGTACTGGGGTCCCGCAAGTCAGATGCGGATTCCTCAGGGGAGGGGCGGGGCTCTGGGACTCCAGAGTCATCCTCATGATAAGGGAACGTGGAATACATCAGGAAGCAGGGTGTCTGGGGCAGCCCTTCTACTCTGACAGTTCCCGGGGAAGGTGCTGGAACATCCACCCCTTCCGAATTCCCTAGCTCACCCATGAATACGGCTCTCCAGTCCTCGGCCGCAAACGCCTGCCCACTATAAACAGGGCGGCGAGGGCGTCACCTCGATGCGGGGCGGAGCCAGCGGTTATCGCGAGAGCCGAACTTTTGTGCCTATATCCGGCGTGGGCGGGGTGTTGACCGTCCTTTCGGTTTTCGGCTCGGAGGAGGCAACGGTGCAACTTTCTTCGGTCGTCCCGAATCCGGGTTCATCCGACACCAGCCGCCTCCATCATGCCGCCCAAGTTCGACCCCAACGAGATCAAAGTCGGTGCGTGCCCTCGCCGCGCCCGGGCTGCGGGTGGAGCTTTCCCCGCCGCGTGCTGGCTGTGCCGGGCCTGGCTCCGGGGCTGCCTCCCTTGGGCCTCGGCTTCCTCGTGTGTAGACGGGGAGGTGCAGTCTGTGCGCCTTGGGTAAGGCCTGGCCCCGGGAGAGCTGCGGCCCGACGGCAGGGCGGCCTCCGGCCCGGCGCGTTCGGCGGAAGGTCTGATTGTGGTTTTTCTCAGTGTACCTGAGATGCACCGGAGGTGAGGTCGGCGCCACATCCGCCTTGGCCCCGAAGATCGGCCCCCTGGGTCTGGTAAGTCGTCGCTGCTGACAGCTGTCTAACATGAGAGCAGACTGCGTTTTTCCTGTGTGCGCCTGTTGGCCCCCTACCCATGTGGGTGCTGGGGCTCGAACCTGGGTCCGCTTCAGCCCCGTTTTGATTGTAAAAACTTGTGAAGGAAAGCTGAAATAACAAGGGTATAACTCGTGCCACGGCACAGTTGCGGCAGTCATCAGGCAGGTTCTAAAAGGTAAACAGAGGCTGAGGCGTTACCATGTGCTTGGTGACTTTGTTCCTAGAAGAAGCAGTGGAGTCGGTGAGTGGCTGGTGAAAACCTGCTCGCCCGTGAGATTTTAAGGGAGCGCCCTCCGTGGGTAAGCCATGGGAGGCTAGCATTAAAGCTCTCTGCAGGTGACCCTGTCACAGCTGTTTTCATCAGCTCTTCCGGCACAGTTGGTGTAGTAGTGAGGTGTGGAGTGAGGAGGGCTCGAGTGCTGGCAAGTGTGAGTTGAAAGCTAAGCCTTCAAGTTTAATGTTTTTACAGTCTCCGAAAAAAGTTGGTGATGACATTGCCAAGGCAACCGGTGACTGGAAAGGCCTGAGGATTACAGTGAAACTGACCATCCAGAACAGACAGGCACAGGTATTTACATTGCTTGGTGTGGGGGAAGGCTGAGATAACTCTTGGGAAGTCATGGGATCTCGCTGTTGTGGTGAATCAATTTTATTTTCGCGGGAAGGCTTCTGGGAAGGTGGTAGGTGCCAGGGTGTAGGATTCCACCATGTGGGGCCTAGGGTTTAGGGTTAAACTCAAGTGGTCAGGCTGGGCAGGAAGTGCTGTTACCCACTGAGCTATCTGAAGGGCTCCTGCACTGCGTTCATAAGTGATTTCTCTTGTAGATTGAGGTGGTGCCCTCTGCCTCTGCCCTGATCATCAAAGCCCTCAAGGAGC
>LOJH01027385.1:6596-18080 GCA_001685095.1 Ellobius talpinus
AATAGAATTAGATATTTATTACTTAGAGGAGAGAGAAAGAAAGAGAAGGAGAGACAAAAGGGGGAAAGAGAAGAGAGAGACACACACGCCAAGAGAGAGGTCAGTGAGAGATCAAGATGGTGAGAGCAGGGCAGGGGTCACCGGGAGTGGGCGTGGCTTGTCTCTTAAAGAGACGAAAACCATAACACATCTCTTATCTTCTATCATGTCGGATATGTGGACATGCTGAAGCCCTCTCAGACCCAAACACCCAAGTCCAATACCCAAGGGATGACAGAGCTAAAAGTGATGAGGAACTCATATCTCTGTGTAAAGGGCAAGATTTCTATTTTGTTTGAGCTGATATTAACTTGGTCTTTGCTCAGATCACCATCACCACCACCACCATCATCGTTATTATTATTATATAACGATGATGGTGGTGGTGGTGATAGATGAAGCAGCTTAGTTAAAGTCCGGAGGGAATTCACAATACTAGGAGAGATTGATATACACTCAGTAATTACGGCTCAGAGTAGATCTTGGTAGTGGCTTTATTTCAGATAAAACAAAGCCTGGAAAAAGAGATTTGATTATGGTTCTAGGAAAGAATGTCCAAATAAGGTGATAAGAGATTTGCACAACAAATCTAATTCTGATAATCAGAAGAGGATGGGTAAATGCATTAGAGAAACAGAAAATGTGAAGGCACAAAGACATGGAAGGACAAGGTACAGTCAGAGAGTAACCAGCACAAAAGGCAGAATGTAAGGGAATGCAGAGAACAGTCCTGTTAAGTAAGCGTAAGAGTCTGATGGCCCTTGAATCTGGTCCAAGGAATCTGGTTTTGTGTAAGCTGAATTTGGGTGTTGATGGAAGAGGCTGTCTGGAGAGGGCAGGAAGTGATCCTGAGTCTGTAAGGAGGTGAAAGCTGAAGACATAGGTCTGTGCATTGCGTTTAGGAAGGAGGAAAGTGCAGAGTGAACAGCGAGCCGAGGAGGAAATGTAGATTCCCATCAGAGACTTGAGGCAGTGTCGCCCACAGGAGAGAGGTCTGAAGGAAACTGAGAAGGGACGACACAGATCGGGAGAGACCGAGGGGAGCCAAGGAAGTCATACATGACCTCAGTCTACTTCCAGCTAATGCCAAGATTATTCTTTCATGACTTGCTGACCCTTTCCCAGGTTTTGTTTTAGAAACAATTCTCTCCAAGCATATATCACCTCTGACATTTCCTTTTGGATAGCTTTAGTGTGTTTCTTTTTCTCTTGGCATGGGACTCTTTACTGTCTGAGCTAGAATCTTCGGGTGAGTAGCAACCAGCTAGTGTGCTGAGGTGTGCTGCTAGGGGCTACCCATTGGCACAGAGGTACTAACTTCGGTAGTGGCCCTTCCTGTCTGCAGTCACAAATCTGAGATCTTTTCTGATGGGATACAAGCGTGCAAAGGCTGGATCCTTGAATTCATTTGAGACAACGTGAAGATCCTTTACAGCTCTAGAACTTTCCTCAGGACCAGCCAGTGTCTCTCATGTAACTCCTCACCAACTCAACTCTCTAGGACCAAGTCCTCCTTCCTTTGCTCCCTTACAAGTATTTTCCTGAAAATGTGTCAATGAACCTGCTTGAAATCCTGGCCTCAGAATGTTTCCAAGGGAATTCCGTCTTGGACAGTTGGTTGTTTGCTATACAAGCAGCTCTGGGACAAAGTAGCAATGAGGATCTCATTGTTGGTAGCAAGTGACCTACTACTACCACCACTACTGCAATTGTTAAAATAGATGCTTGCTAAACTTTGTCAGCAGAGGGCGCTGGAGAGACACCGTAGGAGGCAGGGTTTTTCTGCTTCTCTGGCTCCCTGATTTGAGAAGATCTGCAATGATTGACTCTGTGACTTGCCTGGTTTCGGCAGCATCCAGCTCCTGAGTGCACGCGGCTATATTCCCTAGCTTGCAAGACATACTACTGTCTCGTGGGCAGTTTCTCTATGCATTCCTTAGTGCCGCTTTTTTTACGAGGCACCACAAGGTGCGGCACTTCCTTGTAGGGGACTTCCCTCAGTATCCTAGAAATTCTTCTGGCAGGGTACCTCAGAAAACGTTTCTACTCTTCAGTAAGCCATGGTTATTTAATTTCCAACAAGACCTCGATCTTAGCCTTGGAGGGGTGAAGCAGGATCTTACTGGAGGCCTTATCTCAGCCAGTGGCTGTGGCCGTTCCCAATATCGGCAATACTTGCAGTGAGAGGTCTCTTTACTCCTGACTGAATAATACTGCCTTACCTCCTTGTCTGGTGTAGTAATTCTTCATATTATACTTTCCACTTTCAAATAACTATAGGTGTTTTCTCTCCTGACTTGGACCTGGGTGACGCACTGGAATCATAGTCGGACTCTCGATGGGGACCGGAGGCGGGATACAGATCTACTCAGCACACTCTAGCTGCCTCATGAGGCAAAGAGAAAAGGTGTCATGGCTTCCCAGTTATGCCTCCTTTCCAATCTCCCAACTTTCTGTCTCTACCACAGTTCTTCCCTTGACAAAATCCCACTGGAAATCAGTTAACACTGGGAATGTAAAACATTTCTGCTCACAGAGATAACGGATCCCCGGCTCTCAGAGATAATAGATCCCCAACTCTCAGAGATAACAGATTCCCGTTCTCAGAGACAACGGATCCCCCTGTTCTCGGAGATAGTAGATCCCCTGCTTTCAGAGATAACAGATCCTCTGCTCTCAGTGATGGCAGAGCAGGGGGAGGTAAAGTTGGCCCTGAGGGCAGCCAGCACTGACAGTACCCTTCAGTAGTCCTTGGTTCTACCAAGTTCATCGTTAGATAGCACAGGCCATGCTTAGCACTTTAGTGAATCAATATAGTACACCCCCTCATCCCCGCACACATAAGAGACTTTTCTGAAACCTTACGAGGAAATGTGACATTCTGAAATCTCCAGCTGTCAGTGAAGCTAAGGCCTGTGACTACATCTTTTCATTTAGTAAATTAAATGAGTAGTCTAGAAAAAGCATCTCAGATGAAGGTGAGTGGACAGCTCATCTTAAAGACAGAGCATTCATAAAATAGAACAAGAGATGCTGACAAGAAATGCAGAGGAAGGCCAAAGACTAGGGCAATAAGTTTGAAATTATTTGATCCACTGGCATTCTTTTAAACAAAAAAATAACTGGAGACCTTGGAGTCTCAGGATTATTGATCTCATCGCATTAGAAAGAAATTGAGGTGCTGGAGAGATGACTCAGTGGTTATGAGCACTGGCTGTTCTTGCAAAGGACATACATAGGCTTGGTTCCAAGTACCCACATAAGGTGGCTCATAACTATCTGTAACTCAAGTTGCAGAGGCTCTGATGTGCTCTCTGACCTCTGTAGGCACCTACATGTATGTGGTGAACACACACAGGCACACTCAGGCACACACACTTACACATAAAGTAAAAAGTAGATAAATCTCTAAAAAAGACATTGACTTTTTGAAGGCAATGAGCAAATTCATCTTGGTTCCCAGCACTAGTATGTTTGTGTTTCCTTTTGTTTTGCCTCATTCTCCAAATAACCAGTACAGTCAGCCTTTCCCTAAAAGAATATGAGGCAACATCAAAGAACCAGTCCCAGAATGCCAGTCATGGGGCTTCCCAATCAGTATTCTTTCTTTTAGATCAGAAAGTTCTGGAATTCAGTGACCTGAAGACACAAACATGGCAAGAGAATTACTGCTAGATGTAATGACCTTTGCCACACCCAGGAGGCTATTGCTACAATTAGACTCCCCTGAGTACCAGGCTTTTGCTACATAAGTCACTGGCAAGATGGAATATGGGTGCAGATCTTCTACTTTATACCCACTCGCTTTTTGCCAACAAAACTGATTCTTCTCCTGTCACCTTGCCCCTTGAGTTTTTATTGGTTGTCAGAAGAGTGGACTGCTCATCATTATAAACTTGTCTGGCCATCCAGAGCAACCTTAGCAACTAATGCCCATTAGTCCCCACAGTTGCCAGGGTTCTTTAGTCTTACCCTCTATTCCTTGAAGCAGGGTGCTTTTCTCCTGTGGTGGAGGGACGCAGTGGCCCAGGAAAACCAATTGGTTGTCTCTAGAGTGGGCTTAATCACTCAGGTGTGCATACTCAAGGACTCCCTTCACCTCCTTCCAGGCTCTTTCCCTTTTCCTGGTGGGAAAAGGGTAAGAGTGAGGGCTTTGCTTGTTCTAGCTTCAGTGTGTTCTTGGTCTCTACTCTGTCACTGTTTCTGTGTTGCTGCGTGATGGGAAACAAGCCATCAGTTTCCAGCAAGAGCCCTCGGGGTTTAACTTTCAACAAGTGGACTGAAAACAGCTACAGTTCCATGACAAAGATGATGTTTTGAAATGGCGACACTTTCTAGCCTCTGCATGCAGGTCTGAAGAGGAAGGATTAGTAAAGGACCCCCTAACCACTGGAGTATTTTGCACTTAGACTTTTTCTATCAGAAGTAAAGAAGAATAAAAAAGATGAGTTCCCTTATGTGAGAGGCTTCAAGACAAGAAAGGTTAGATAAACAGGATTGTGTTATGTTCAAAGAGCAGGAATGGAGAGTGGATGTTATGAGCCGGTAAAATAGAGAGTGACGAAGATGGAGAATTGGCTTAATCAGTTATCTTGGCCTCCCTGTCACATCTCCACATGCTACAGATGCATAGAATAAAGCACAGCCTATGTGGAATGGGGTCTGAAGTGTGCTCTGAGATTTTCAGAACACTGGATAGGGTTCTCCTCCCTGGATCCAAAAAGGAACAAAATTCAAAGGCGCTGCACCGGAAAGAGACAATTTCCAGTGTTCCTGTCCCCAACAGAAGCAAATGCGTACAGATAAGCAGCTGAATATATATAGTGCAAACTCACTGTCTACTTCTGATTGGCTTAACTGGAATAACCACCTTCCATACTGACAGGTCGCTGTGCAAATGACTAAGCTCTTTTCATCCTTTTTTTGGTACATAAAAATTTATTGTCAATATTTGTCCTTCACATCAATCTGGAGACAATGTACACATTGAAGCTCTAACCAATTTTACCCATAAAGCCCTAAATGACAGCACTCAAGGGATTTAATCAAGAGAGAAGAAGCACAATGAGGAAAGCTGTTCTCCAAAACTGAATGGCATTAGGCATTACAACTGCAGCTCAAGGAGGGACATGTGTGACTGTAATGGCTATTCTTGGTTGTCAACTTGACTACATCTGGAATTAACTAGAACCCCAAGATGGAGGGCACACCTGTGAGAGAGCTTTGTTTAATTAAAGTAGGAAGATCCACTTCTAAGGAAGACACTGTACCTTTAATACAGATTATTTGATCTGGGAAAACCCATCTCTAATCTGGGCCACATCTTCTGCTGGAAGCCTCTGTAAAGATATGGGAGAAAGGAGCTTTTGCTCTTTGCCTACTCGCTCTTGTCTTGCTAGCAAGTCCATTCTTTCACAGCATCAGAGCCTGCTCCTTGGGGCTCCCAGCATCTACTGAAGACCAGCTGACGCACTCAGCCTCATAGACTGAGCAACTACTGGATTCTTGGACTTTCCATTTACAGCCAGCCCATGTTGGGTTAGGTGACCCACAGCTGGTAAATCATTCTAAGAAATCTTCCCCTCTGTTTCTGTCTCTGTGTCTCTCTCTGAAAGAGAAATTCATTCTATAAGTTCTGTTACTCTAGGGAACCATAACTATTGCAGTGACTATACTGAAGTTGAATGTTATGTGTATATTCTAGACAACTCAGAAAAAAATGTCTTTTTAGTCCAGTAGGGAATGCACACCCAAGACAAGGACATAGCTCATGACTCCACTTTTAGCTTAAGTGGATGGTTTAAGTCATGGTTTGGGGGGACACTCTTACTGGGTCGGTCTGATGTGTGCTGTAGGATGCACTGTTGGGGTGGGAAGATGTCCTCCCCAAGGACAGAATTAAACAAAACATAAAAGGGGACCAATGGCATAAGACGTTAGAAACACAGAGAACTTGTCCTCTAATTGTTTCGATTGGCAGGTCTCCTTGTACTGCACACTGAGACTCCCTTGTTATATCCCCATCTAGCAGAAGAAGCTCCCCTGCCTTCGCCTCATATGTGATGAAACACATTTCCAGTAGGGGATGGAATTTAAGTGGGCTAACTTACACACTCGGCACTAATAAGTCTGTTAGTGAAGCCCATGAATGGGTTAGCTCCCCCTAGCGCTAGTAAGTCTGTTGGTGAAGCCCATGAATGGGTTAGCTCCCCCTAACGCTAGTAAGTCTGTTGGTGAAGCCCATGAATGGGTTAGTTCCCATTAGCGCTAATAAGTCTGTGATTTATTTTGTTTTCCTCTGTCTCACTCTCAAAATAATCAGTGGATGTGGTCATCCATGACTGAAAAGAATGAAAGCAAACACGAAGGCACATCCATCATGTGACGTCCTAACCAGTAGACTTTCAGGATTTTATTACAAAACCCAATGACCATTGCAGTGCTCACCTGACTGTGGCTGAAACTAGACTCCCTGGAGACCCCACACAAGATTTTAGTCTTGAGGTCTGTGGAAAGAAAAACTTAGGATGAAAGCCTTCATTTTCCATCTGCCAGTTTGTCACAAATAAAACCCCCCTTTCTCCTATCACCAGCTCCATCTAGTAACAGAACTGGGGCCGTCACAGTTAGGGCTCCACCTTGTGGTCTGATGTATATTTGTAAATTTTCCTGCTTGGCAACTAAAACACATTGAATAGTAAGTAGGAAATAAGGGCTTATTTCTTTTAGCAATTTTAAATGAGGTGGGATTGAGATAGCACAGCTAATTTATATAAATGTATTCCCAAAAGAAATCTAAGTGATGGAATAATTGACGATGCCCATAGTCATTAAGTCAACATTTCTGTAGAACACAGAAGAGCAGATCAGTAAGAAGGATGCTTTGGTATCTACACACAAGATTAACAAATGAGTTTGTGAAAAACCCACTGCAGAAAAATCAGCACCATTTGAGCAAAGTCATTTGAGTAAATGAACATTAACTACTGTTCTCACCAATATTCTTAAAACAGATATTTCAAATGACTGTCACTCCCTATCGTGAATATTGATTTACTGTCAGAATTATAATTTTTTAAAAATAAAAAAAATATGAGAATTTTGAAAAGTAAATGAGACATTTTGCTTTCTCATCCAGGATGCCATGGGAGCCTGGAGAGATGGCTCAGCAGTTAGAACTCTTGTTACTCTCGTAGACAAGGCACCCATGCACATAAGAAAAAACAAAAACAGCAGCAGCAGAGCAAGCGTGGTGTAAGGAAGTTGTGGCCTAAGGGGGCTTCTCCATGGCTTGACCGTGTACCTCTGCGGGGCTAGAGCCTCATTGGTCAGCTTAGCCAGTGGGGAGTTATCCCCCAAGCCAGGTTATTGTATGAGATTGACTCATACAAAGTAAGTCAATTCATAGAAAGGCAGGATTGCAATCTTCTGATGCTCATTCAAATCATTTGGACTCTCTCATCCCAACAGTAGCATTTGTTTAATAAGCTCAAGGCAGAGGGCTCACTTGAGAGCACATAATAAGCTGCGTGAGCACCTGATTACACAGCACTAACCACACCAGTAAATCTTATGGTATAGACAATGTTTAGGTAGAGACTGTCATTTACAATATTGCTATAGAGTTTATATGTTCCATATAATTCCTTCAATACTTGATTCTCATAAGAGCTATAGCAAGTAATGGGTATGATATTAACATTATTAAGCCTCATTTACTAATTTTTAAAATTTAATTTTTTCCAGCTCACATTTTCCCCTCCCTCCTCTCCTCCAAATCTCTGCTCCCCAACTTCCACTACGCCCCCATCTCCTCCTCCTCCTTTCTTTTCAGAAAAGGGCAACTCTCCATGTATATCAGCTGGTCAAGTTATATCAAGTTGCAGTAAGACAAGGCACCGCCTCCCTTATTAATGCTGGGCAAGGCAACACACTAGGAGGGAAGGGCCCCAAAAGTAGGTAACAGAGTCAGAGACATCTTCCCACTGTTAGGAGCCCCACAAGACCAAGCTACACAACGTATGTGCAGCGGGCCTAGGAAAGTCCCATGAAGGCTCCTTAGCTGTTGGCTCAGATGCTGTGAGCCACCTATGAACCCAGGTTAATTGATTCTATGTGGTTTCTTGTGGTGTCCTTGACCCTTCTGGCTCCCACAATCCTCCCTCCCCCCTTTCAGGAGTTGCTGGGCTCTACCTTATGTTTGGCCGTGGGTCTCTGCATCTATTTCCATCTGTTGCTGGGTGAAGCATCTCTGATGACAATGGGCTAGGCAATAATCTATGAGTATAGCAGAGTATCATTAGGAATCATTTCATTGACTCTTCTTTATTGACAGTCATGTCCAGACTGGCCAGGCTGGATAGTCTTTGGGTTGTTCAGCCTCTGGGCCCTGACCCTCCAGGAAGTGTCAGAGGTAGGCTTCCTGTCATGGTATGGGTTTCAAGCTGGACCAGTCATTGGTTGGCTACTCCCATAATGCCTGTGCTACCTTATCCCAGCATATCTTGTAGGCAGGGCAAATTGTAGATTGAAGATTTTGTGGCTGGGATGGTGTCCCGGTCTCTCCACTGGAAGTCTTGCCAGGTTACAGGAGATGGCAGGTTCAGGCTTCTTATGCCCCTATTGTTAGGAGTCTTAGCTAGAGTCACCCTCATAGGTCTCTGGTAGTTTCCATTGGACTAGGCTTCTAGCTTGTCCCAGAGACGCCCACTGATTCCAGTTATCTTTCCCAGTATTCTCTCTCTCTCCATCTTCCCCCGCCCAATTTCTTCTGTTCCCATGCCCACTTCCCACACAGACCCCTCCCTCCATTCACCTGTGATGTATATTCTATTTCCTCTTCACAGTGAGATTCATGTGTTCCCCTCTTGAACTCTTCTTGGTACTTAGCTTCTTTGGGTCTGTGGATTATAGCATGGTTATCCTTTACTTTACAGCTAATATCCACTTAAGAGTGAGTACATACCATTTTTGTCTTTCTGGGTCTGAATTACCTCACTCAGAATGATTTTTTTCTAGCTCCATCCATTTGCTTGAAAATTTCATGACGTCATTGTTTTTAACAGCTGAGTAATACTGCATTGTGTAAATGTACCACATTTTCTTTGCCAGTTCTTTGTTTGATGGACATCTACGTTGTTTCCAGTTTCTGGCTATTATGAATAATAATATGGTTGCTATGAACATAGTTGAGCAAGTGTCTTTGTGGTATGGTAGAGCATCCTTTGGGTATATGTCCAGGAGTGGTAGAGCTGGGTTTTGAGGTAGATGGATTCCCAATTTTCTGAGAAACTGCCATATTGACTTCCAAAGTGGCTGTACAAGTTTGCACTCCCATCAGGAGTGGAGAAGTGTTCCCCTTGCTCCACATCCTCACCAGCATGAGCTTACACTTGTGTTTGGTCTTAACCATTCTGACAAGTCTAAGATGGAATCTCAGAGTAATTTTGATTTGCATTTATCTGATAGTTAAGGATGTTGAACATTTCTTTAAGTGATTATTGGCTATTTGATATTCCTCTGTTGAGAATTCTGTTTAGATCTGTACCCCATTTTTAAATTGGATTATTTGGTTTGTTGATGTTTAGTTTTTTGAGTTCTTTATATATTTTGGAAATCAGTCCTCTGTCAGATGTGGGATTGGTAAATATATTTTCTCATTCTGTAGTCTACCCTTTTGTTCTTTTGACTGTGAGTGTCCTTTGCCTTACAGAAGCTTTTCAGTTTCATGAGGTCCCATTTATTAGTTGTTGACCTTAGTGCCTGCATGATTGGTGTTCTGTTCAGGAAGTTTCCTGTGCCAATGTGTTCAAGGCTATTTCTCACTTTCTCTTCTATTAGGTTTAGTGTATCTGGCTTTATGTTGAGGTCTTTGATCTACTCGGTTTTGAGTTTTGTGCAGGGCGATACATACGGATCTATTTGTACCCTTCTACTGATGACATTCAGTTCAATCAGCACCATTTGCTGAAGAAGCTTTCTTTTTTCCATTTCATATTTCTGGCTTCTTTATCAAAAATTAGGTGTCCATATGTATATGAATTTATATCTGGGTCTTTGGTTCAGTTCCATTGATCAACTTTCTGTTTTTATGCCAGTACCATGTGGTTTTATTACTATAGCTCTGTAGTACAGTTTAAAATAAGGGATGATGATACCTCAGTTATTTTATTGTACGGGATTATTTTAGTTATTCTGTTTTTTCCATATGAAGTTGAGTATTGTATTTTCAAGGCCAGTAAAGAATTGTGTTGGAATTTTGATGGGGATTGCATTAAATCTGTAGATTGTTTTTGTTAAGATGACCATTTTTACTATGTTAATCCCACCAATCCATGAGTAAGGGAGATCTTTCCATCTTCTGATATCTTCTTCAGTTGCTTTCTTCAAGGATTTAAAGTTGTCACACAGGTCTTTCATTTACTTGGTTAGAGTTACACCAAGGATTTTACATCATTTGTGACTATTGTGAAGGGTACTGTTTCCTTAATTTCTTTTTCAGCCTATTTATCATTTGTACATAGAGGCTGCTGATTTTTTGAGTTAATTTTGTATTCATCCAATTCACTGAAGGTGTTTATCAGCTGTAGAAGTCTCTAGTAGATTTTTTTGCGGTCACTTATGTATACTATTATATCATCTGAAAATAGTAAAAGTTTGGCTTCTTCCTTTCCATTTTATAACCCCTCAATCTCCTTTTGTTGTCTTATTTCTCTAGCTAGAATTCTCAGTACTATATTGAATTTATATGGAGAGAGTGGACAGAATTGTCTTGTTTCTGATTTTAGTGGAATTGCTTTGAGTTTCTCTCCATTTACTTTGATGTTGGCTTATTGTATATTGCCTTCATTATTTTTAGGTATGTTCTTTGTATCACTGATCTCTCCAGAACTTTTTTATCATGAGGGGGTTTTAGATTTTGTTAAAGGCTTTTCAACATCTGAGATGATCATGTGTTTTTTTTCTTTCAGTTTATTTATATGATGGATTACATAGACAGATTTTCATATGTGGAACCATCCCTGAATCTCTAGGATGAAGTCTACTTGATCATAGTGAATAAATTTTTTGATGTGTTCTTGGATTCAGTTTGCCAATATTTTATTGAGTATTTTTGCATCAATGTTCATGAGGGAAATGGGTCTGTAATTCTCTTTCTTAGTTGCGTCTTTGTGTTGTTTGGGTATCAGGGTAACTGCAGTCTTGTAAAAAGAATTTGGCAATGTACCTTCTGTTTCTATTGTGTGGAAAAATTTGAGGAGTTTTGGTATTAAATATTTGAAATTCTGGTAGGATTCTGCACTGAAACCATCTGACCCTGGGCTTCTTTTGGTTCAGGGGACTTTTGATGACTGCTTCCACTTCCTTAGGGGTTATAGGCCAATTAGCTTATCTGGTCTTGATTTAATTTTGGCAAGTGATATTTATCCAGAAAATTGTCCATTT
>LOJH01027386.1:0-18080 GCA_001685095.1 Ellobius talpinus
AAGAAGAAGAAGAAGAAGAAGAAACTAAAGAAAGAAAAAGAAAAATGATTATTTTGTGGAAATTAATTTTCCAAGTTTTGGGGGGAGTTGTCATTTACATCATCGAATAAACTTAACCCATTCTAACTTCTGAATTAGGCAAATGTTACATAGCTCTGTTTGGGTACTATTTCCACATAGCATAACATCAGAAGCTTGATGGGACCCTGAGAGTGAGTCTTTTCTCTCCCAATGAACAGATTAGGAAGTTAAGTCACAGCATTCACATAGCTAGTGATGCTGAAATGCAACAAAATGCTTGGTCCTAGAGTTTTCCTGACTCTCCTCTCTCACTGTGACTTTCAGTTGGGATACGCCCATACCCCTTAGCGTCACTTTTCTCCTTGTTCTTTAATTTAAAAAAAAAAAAGAAGAAGGCAGTCACCAGAGAAGCAGCATAGATATCGCAGGGATTCACAGAAGAGAAATTCCTGAGCCACACCTTAGACCTACTGAGTCAGAAACCCTGGGATGGGTACAGATGCCTGTGTGAGCCAGCCTCGGCTACAGCCAGAGTCTGAGGATCAGTGCTGAGCCGAGGTGCTGAAGACCACTGGCATTGTCTATCACAGGTCCCTGCATTCTTTAAAATTGCACTTCAATATACAGTATCTGTACAGTATGAAAATGGTTAAAAGATCTGTCAACTACAAGACTGTCTGAAGAATGAATTAAAAGAGGCACTGTACCAAGGTTATATAACTAAGCTGAACAGTGAACACTTTGCCCACAGACAAGCAGACTGTGTGGGGTGAAATGCAGGGACCTATGATAGAAAAAAAAAAGAAAAAGAAAAAGAAAAAAAAGAATGGTGACTTCTGCAAGTGAGATTGCTCTTGCTGTCTTTTGACCTGAAATAAAATTGACAGAGCACATTTCATTAGATCACACCAGTTAGATCACACGAGTGTGCAGAAACTACAGGGGACCTTTGTATCCTAGGAGTATTGAATGTAAAGACAACAGATAACTTAGATGATGCTCTCACAAACCCAGTCATAGTTGCTAGTGACTCTAAATCTTGCGCGAACTGATCCCAAACTGCCTTCCTTCCTCCTGGAGTAACCTGAGCTACATACTTTACCTACTGATGTAGGTGAAAACAACCCTAACTTTACACCTTCAAAAATGACACCGTCACTCCCAAACTGTGTGAGTACCTCTGATGCGTCATTCTGTTTCCAATAAATGTAAATTTTATGATAATGGCACAAAAAAAAACAACACACTGCTTCTCCTCAAATTTTAGCAATTTAAATTATTTTTGAGCATTTGTTTGTGTAGGTACACTTGTTAAAAGATTAAATTCTTAATTAGCTTTCACAGGCCTCAGGAAGAACATTGTATGAAAGTTTATATTATATCAAACATTATATCAAACAAGCATCAGTTTGGGAAATTAAATATATTAAATAATGATACAGTTCACTTACATTTTTTATTTTAAAAAATCTTGAGTTACAAGATGTCTTTTTTACTTTTTCTCTTCGTGTTTATTTTTCTCTCATATACTATATCCCAATCACAACTTCCTCTCCTCCACTCCACCCAGTCCCCGCCTACCTCCCCTCTCCCCCAGATCGCCTGCTCCTCCATCTCCCTTCAGAAAAGAGTAGGCCTCCCAGTGATATCAACCGAACGTGCCATAACAAGATGCACTAAGACTAGGCACAAACCCTCATATCAAGACTGGATGAGGCAACCCAGTGGGAGGAAAGGGCCCGAAAAGCAGATCAAGGAGTCAGAGACATTCCCACTCCTGCAGTTAGGAGTCCCACAGACACCCCAAGCTAAACAACCACAGCATGCATGCAGAGCATAAAGGGTGACATTTAGCATCTGAGAAAATCTGTGGAATAGATGAAGAGATGATTTTTTTCCTTTGAAAACACTGCAGTAAAGAAAAGCTAACAGCCGAAGTTGCAGATCAAAGCAGTGACTTAGCTGACATTAAAAACCATTTTCCCAGCATTGGTGCAGGGACTCCACTCCCATCATTTTTCTCCATTGGTAAGAACATGCCTCCCATTAGCTGCTGGTGGTCTGTTGGGTTTGCCGAGGAGTCCACTGAAAGAATCTGCCTGGATCGTTACGATAATGAGTTTATTAGTGACTGAAATACTAAAGGTGAGAAACTGTCTTCTGCACTCGTTGATTTCTAATCCTTGCTGTCATTTCAGGTACCACTGCCTTGTGTCTGTTCCTGATTATGCATCCTTCCATCCTTAGTAACTCCCCCAGCCCAAAATCCTTTGAGGAGGTACAGTTCTTTAATAGAAATAACTACCACAGGGGGATTGATTGGTAAGATGGGTTACTAGTATAAATCTAAAAGTATATGTACCGTGCACAGTATAAACTTGGTGCTAATATTTAGAAACCTCAGAGAAGTTTGTGACCACAGATAAAATTCATGCTACACCTCTTAGAAACTGGTTGACCAGCATAAATTAGAAGCACAAAAATTATTCTCAGAAAAGCTTGCCAGTTAATGGGAGGGCTGCTTGCCTCAGAAGACCCATGTATCAGTTGGCGTTAACTGTCTTTGAAGGGGATTGCAGATGTGCATTCATAGAAATAGGGTACGCCCCAGGAATGTCACTCTACCCTAGTGCACCTTTCATGAAGTGATGCTGTGGTCAGAATATATCATTTCCTGTCATGTTTTGAGGAAAAGGGCAAAAAAGGAGCTAAAAGTAGAAATGTATGTGTATTTTATGAATAATGAAGGCTGTAAACTGAATTTTGAAGGTATAAATAAAAAATTAATTTTTGTCTTCAAGTTAAAATTAAAACATGTTAAGTATCTGAAGAAAAGGATTAAAATTAGAAATAATTTAAATATAGACAAGCTATAAAAATGTTAAAAATGGATGGACCAAAATAGCATGTTGATCCTAAGACGTGTTTGAAGTGCTTTCTACTGATGTCAAATGCTGAGCAATATGGGAAGCAGTGCATCCTCCCAGAGCATAGACATAACCTCCCCGCATTCACTATAGAGTAATCATGAGCCTCTGAGGTCATGATCGCACAATCTGGCACATGATCTCAATTTTCTAAGGACCAGCTGTCGCAAGAGGTCCTTGTGAGTAATCTGTAGAAAACTAATGAGGTGAGTATCATTTGAGAATCTACAGACACTGCATCCTAATTGTCCTGTAGTTCATGGCCCATTCGTCCACACTGTGTTGGATATTAACTAATTTGTAGTCTTAAATAAACTGACAACTACTTCAGCCTCTGTAACCACTCTCTCAAATAGAATAGTAGAACATTGACATTGGCACAAAATTAGGGCTAAAAAAACCCTTTAAGAGTAAATACTAGTAAAATTCTTGGTGTAACTGGAACTTAAGAATAATCAATTTTGAATATTATATATAATAATCAATTATAAGTAATCATAAATTATTTCAGAGAAAATATTTTTATCATAAGCTAATAATGTGTGTCAGCACTGTAATAAAAATTAAAAATTCTTCAATTAGTTTACAAGAAAATGACACAAATAACTAAGTATAACTCTCTAGGGGCATGGGTGTAGCTCAGTGGTAAGTGTTGCCTGGTACATGCAGGGCCTGAAGTCAATACCCAACACTGCAGAACATAAGTAAATAAATGAAGAAGGCATCATAGATCTAAATACAGCTCTGCAAAAGTTCCCCAAATGCTTTTGATTGACAAATTACACATTATAAAAGGCAATCTATGCAAATAATGGATAATGGTAACTGCAAGTGTCATTTTATAGTTATAATTACAGCTTTGCTCCCAACAGCATCAGGTGTGTTCCCAGGCACAGTGCCTGGGTTCCCTGTGAGGCATCACCCCATCAACTGTGATTTGGGGGTTTTGATTCCACGGGGCTGAAAATTATGTACCTCAGAATTCTGGGACCATTCTAACAATTTGCTTATACACAATCGATCTAGTACGAATCTGCTTTTGTTCTAAGATCCGGGTAAAGCTAGGACTTCTTAACTGACAAGCACACAAAGTATATAAATAAGGTACAAACAAATAGGCCAAATGAAAATTTTAAAATTTCATCTTTGATGAATAGCCAAAATCTGCAGTGAGGAGGTCTCAGGGAAATATCTGACTTACTCATACATGTAAGTTTTATGCTTTATGATTTAAATTATTTTTAACGTATAGGGGTTAGTGGTGAGCTAGATTGGGTGTGTGGACACAGCCATAGCGCCCTGTTAGCATTTGGAACCTCGACAGTTATAGCCTGACTTTGAGTACAGTCAATTGAAAATTCTTAGGATCAGATCAGGGAAAAGATGTCTCAATATAAAAAGTATTTGCTAGGGATGGAAAGAGAAGGGATCCCAAGAGCTTCCTGGCCAGTAGTCCAGCTTAAATGGCCAGCTACAGGTTCTGTGAAGGAACCTGTCTCAAAAAAAAACAAGGTGGAGAACAGAGAAAGCACCCCACATCAAGCTCTGACCTCCACATATCACATGCAGACACAAAAAATTTAAGAAGACATTCAGTGTTAGTGTAAATCACAAAAAATATACAATGCTGCAAGAAGTACATCTTCTGAGTTATCTCTTTTTTGATGCAGAAGTCTTACTCTTTTCAGAAGTCTGAAAGCTTGTGGGCCCTGCATTCATATGTAACCGTGAAGTCACTGTATCAGCTTGCCGATCCTTTGGCTGTCCTGAATATTTAGTCTCCAAGAGTGATCCTACTGGAGAAACTCCAGGTCCCACTCTGGAAAAACGGACCAGAACATCTTGTATTTGCTAGTTCACTAATCACGTGTTTCTCAAGGGTCTGCTCCTTTGAGCTCCTAGAGAATAAGGCAGTGTGGGCAAACAAAATAGATCCAGTTTCTGTGCAAACCTCTGAAACTAGGGAAGATCAACAGCATAGGTCCAACAGCCAGGACGACCTGCAGGGCTTTTCAAAGCCCGAATTGTCACAACCATAAAAGACAGATGAAAAAGTGAGATATCTTTCATTGTTAAAAAGCTATCTAATGTCAGCACATCTGTCCATTTTATTCATTATTTTTGGATGCTTTTTCAGAAGAAGCAGGTTTGAGATAAGCTTGTAGCAAATAGGGTCAGACACTCATGATAATCCCAGCCCCTAGTAGCAGTGTAAGCGTCTAAATAAGAAAACCAAAATGTGGCGCTTCTATAAATACATTGTACACCACAACAGAAAGCAGATCAAATGCCCCTCAAATGTCTTCATATCTCTTCTCCTTTAAAAGGGAGCCAAATGGCCAGCACAGAAGGGCTGTTCGTGGAACACACAGCAAGATTTTGTTGTTCTAAGTGTCTAGACTTCTGTTACCTCAGTTACACTTTGCTTTGGGATAACAGCTGGAATCCTAGCAGAATTCCAACCAGGCTAAAAGACAGTGTCACATGGTCTGAGAAAGAGTCACATGGCCTTTCGGGTGGCATGAATCACACTAGAAACTGAAGCCATCGTGTGAATGTTGATGATGACTCTTGCTCAGTAATTACTGAGCTACCCGCATCCTTAAGGCGCAGTGACTTGTAAGTTAAAGGGAGAAGAGGGCGGAGTAAGGTCATTATTATAAAATGTTAGTCCTAGAGGTTCCATTTTAAACAAAAGCCCTTACTGCTATAGAAATATGAATTATCCTGAGCTGGTGTAGTTATGCTGACCATGCGTGCACCAACGGAACATTAAGCAGATGTCTATATCTCTATGCTTGGGCCAGCAGACATTGCTGAGTTCACACTCCTGACAATTTCACTTCTCATAAGCAGGAAATATTGATAAGATTTTGTACTAAATTCCAAAGAGAGGCAAGGTAATATATTTCAAAAGAGAAGACATGGGCGGTGTTTACAACAGACATAATCTGTGCTCTGATATCCCATGATTAAACATACCAGCCAGACGCAGTGGTGGGAGTGACATCTGTTTACTGTGATAACAAAAACTACCTTGTGTGAATTCTTTTGAATGTCTTAACTAAATGTACCCTCTGTTTTATCACATCCTCTTTGGTTCAGGGTCTCTGTGCTGCTTTTTGTTTCCATTCATTTTGCCCAGGAGCTACAGTTTGATCGCTTTGTTCCTCTATCTTTGTTCCCCCATAACTTTTTTTTCTGAAGTTAAGCAAAACAAAAAGTATTGTGTAGGAAAACATTGCTAGTGCTCTGAATGTGTCTCCTTTGCCAACTGGAGGGACTGCTGCAAAGCTTGGGTGTCAGTGTTTTAGGGGAGAGATGAACTTGTTGGCCAAATTAACGTCTTCAGTCAGCAGCAAATAAACGTGAGAGGCTTGTTTTGAAGAAAGATACTCCTTCCTAGGTACATGGATTTTTTTCCAGTCCCATCTAACGTCACCAGTGACTTTCTGTTTGAGAAGAGTGCCAATTACTTCCATTCAGAGGAAGCTCCTAAAAGGGCCGCTTCTCTAGTCCCCAAAGCCAAGATCATCACCATACTCATTGATCCATCGGACCGAGCCTATTCCTGGTACCAGGTAAGGAAAAGATGTGCCCTGCAGAGAGAAGAGGAGCATGCACAGTGAAGGGTCATTTCCTAGAAAACTGTTACCTCCATTTGGAGGGCAGATCTTTGAATGGGGGGCATCCATGTGGTTACCCATGCAGCTGTGTGTGTGTATGTGTGTGCGCGCACACGTGCGTGCTTGTGTTCGTGCATGTATACATGCCAGAGGTCGGCCATAGATGTTATTTCTCAGGAGCTATCCACCTTGCACCTTGCTTTTGAGACGGGGTCTCTTGAGAACTGAAACTCATTGGTTGGGCCGTATAGACTGGCCATTGTGCGTCAGGGCTCTGCCTGTCTCTGGCTCCCAAGCGCTGAAATTACAAGCACATACCATCACATCTGGCTTTGTGTATGAGTTCTGAGGATAAAAACCAGATTCTCACATCTGCAGAGCAGGCAGTTTGCCAGGTAAACTGTTTCCCTGGCCCCAGCGTCTCAGATTTGAATAGATGAGAAGACCTACTAGTTAACTGATGTGCACAGCAAAGTTGATGCTTTACTTTTGGTTTTCCAGAAGAAACAAACACTCTCAGACTTTTTTTTCAATTTTCTTTAATACGATAACTTTACTTAACAAAATGTGTTAGTGCAATGAATTACAATTGAAAAAATATAACAAAATATTGTTTTGTTTATACATGTGCATGTTTATACATATGCATTTTAAAGTAAATGTCATAGTTTAAAATCATTTTTTTCAAACATGTACCTAAATTTAAAAGTGCTATATGATGTTTTTATCCAGGTTTTATAGGTTATAAGGGCTCTTTGGCAACTCTACCATTGTGTTTCAAAAGCAACAGTAGTACAGAGGAGGGAACATGGAGGTGTCCAGTGACGCTGCCGACCCCAGCTCAGGGTGCAGAGGAGTGAACATAGCGGTGTTCATTTTCGCTCCTGACCCCAGCTCAGGGTGCAGAGGAGTGAACATGGTGGTGTTGAGTAACGCTGCTGTCCCCAGCTCAGGGTGCAGAGAGTGAACATGGCGGTGTCCAGTGACGCTGCTGACCCCAGCTCAGGGTGCAGAGGAGTGAACATGGCGGTGTCCAGTGACGCTGGTGACCCCAGCTCAGGGTGCAGAGAGTGAACATGGCGGTGTTCATTGTCGCTGCTGACCCCAGCTCAGGGTGCAGAGGAGTGAACATGGTGGTGTTGAGTGACGCTGCTGTCCCCAGCTCAGTATGCAGAGAGTGAACATGGGGGTGTCCAGTGATGCTGCTGTCCCCAGCTCAGGGTGCAGAGAGTGAACGTGGTGGTGTTCAGGGACTCTGCTGTCCCCAGCTCAGGGTGCAGAGAGAGAACATGGTGGTGTTCAGGGACGCTACTGTCCCCACCTCAGGGTGCAGAGAGTGAACGTGGAGGTGTTCATTGTCGCTGCTGTCCCCAGCTCAGGGTGTGCAGAGGAGGGAACATGGCGGTGTTCATTGTCACTGCTGTCCCCAGCTCAGGGTGCAGAGAGAGAACATGGTGGTGTTCAAGNCCCCCCCAAAGTCTCTCAACTGACTCCTACTAAAAAAGGAACAGGGTGACAAAGCATCCTCAGAGTCCTCCGTCCCTGAAAGCCCAGCCTATTTAAACTGCCCCATGCCATCTTCTGGGTGCTTATAGTCCTTTTGTCCCTGATGTTTGTTAGAACTTAGCAAAAAGTCACTTTGAGATAATGTAATGCACTCTTGGTGAGTCTTTATAATGCCCAGCAATATTTTAATCACCTAATAAAAAGTGGACAAAGTTAAGCTTACACATACAACAAAATTGAGGGGTTTTTATGTTTTTAATCTCTATGAATTTTTAGTTAACCTTTCTTGGTTCTGTAATTTGGTTTGGTTTCATTTTTTGAGACAGAGACTCATGTTGCCCAACTGGCCTGCAGTTTGCTAGGTAGCAGAGGAGGAGTTAGCTCTTCCTCTTCCTCCCTTCTTCCCCACAAGTGCTGGGATGAGAAGCTTGCACTAATCATGCATAGGTGATAATTTTTAAATGCTTTCCTAATGTTTAGATGTTCATCTAGTCATCAAAGAATGACAATGATCTTCGCAAATTATTGTTTTAAAAGTGATTTGACTTAGTAGATGTTAACACTGCTTTTGGACAATTGGAGAAATAGCATGTTTAAATAAGCACAAAAACTAGAAAGACAGAAATAATGACAGACTCATACAGTGATAAAGCCCAGCTTAAAACTAAGTTAGATTTATTAGCAGAGTTGGAGCGTTAGAAGTATCATTGGGCAATCTTTAAAGTAAGGAAGGATTGGGGGATCTTTATTGTTTTTATTGAGTTATATATTTTTCTCCACTGCCTTCCCTTCCTCTACTTCCTCTCCCCTCACCTTCTACCCTCTCCCATGGTCCCCATGCTCCCAATTTACTCAGGACATCTTGTCTTTTTCTATGTCCCATGTAGTTTAGATCCATGTATGTCTCTCTTAAGGTCCTCATTGTTGTCTATGTCCTCTGGGTTTGTGCATTGTAGGCTGGTTTAGGATTTGTAATAGCAAAAGAGGTAAAAATTCCAATGGAGTATTTTGATAGTACAAATGGAGCTATATGTAAAGGGGACATCAGCAGGGCAGGGCAGGAACAGAGGCCAATGTTCTATTTCCTAGGATGCTGTAATGTTAAGATAAATGTAGGAAGTTGTGTTTACAAAAACTTATCTGAGATTCTGCAGGTGGGTTGAATTCACTGTGTTCTAAGTGGCCCACACAGTCCAGAGCCTTCAGCATAAATAGGTGTTATACAATATGTCATTGGTGTGATTTCAGATACCTAACTTCCTTCACTTTTAAGATTTATTTTAAAGTGTGTGTGTGTGTGTGTGTGTGCATGATGTAAGTACAGGTGCCCAAAGAGGCCAAAAGAGGGTATTGGATGCCTTGGAATTGGATTTACAAGTGGCTGTGAGTTGGCCGGGGCGGGTGCTGAGAGATGAACTTGGGTCCTATCATAAGAATCCTCGCTCTTGACCACTGAGCCATCTCTACCGGCCCTGGTAGCTAACTTCTTGACAGCTGTGCTATTAGAGAAGAAAGCATACCAAAGCACTGCACCCTTTTCTAGTTACCGAAACAGTTACTCCTGATTCACATGTGGAAGGACACGTTCTGAGATGGTTCAGTGACAGGGACTGGGAGCAGAGTCACAGGAAGGGATAGACTTAGGGAGACAACAATAGAGGTCATCTACACAAGAGGGCATGGAGCCATCCTGGAAAGATAAGATCACAGAGATCCACAGCCTCGCATCTATTTTTCATTACAAATCCAGAGACATCTCTCAAGTCAAAATATATGTAAATTTGCAAGCTGGCAATTTCATTTTCTACCACCTACTTTTTCCAAAAAGTATCTGGGCAAAAGCAAGCAATGCAGCTTGAGTGGCCCAGAAGGAAAGCAGAGAATTGGCAACTGCTTAACCCCTGAAAATTGGTAATACACACACACAAAGGCTAAAAGGCTTTGAACCAACAAAACTTCATAAATATTGCAAATAAATCACTCCATGGTGGATGAACAGAGGCTGACGGAGCCTGTAGTGCAGTAACCAATATTTCAGTCGCAGCAAATTTGCTATTCAATTGGATGTGGTGAACAGCCACAGACTGGCCACTGTGCCTGAGTGCTTATTGATCAATTTAAGGAGAACGTGAATCTCTCGAGTCCATAGGCCTGAGATGGAGCCATTAGAAAGCATTTTCATATTTCAATTGATGCTTTCTACATTTTCTTATTCTGGTTCACCACAAAGGTTGCCATTAGATAAAATAACCTTGGCTTTTAGACGCTAGGTAATGTGTGGTAGAATCTGTAGATCTCACATAATATGTATCCAAGAGTTTGTATTAGTCCCTGCATTTAAAGTAACCAGTAGGGGCTTTCTAATCAAAACCTACCTTAAAAGTAGGATTAGCAGGGTGCTTTCTTAATAGAGATATTTATTGAACATGATGATTGGTTCGATTATGGACTGGCAAAGGAACATGAATGCAAATTTTGAAAGTTTGCATCCAGAATAAAATGTATAGACTGAGGGAAAACTTGGTAATATTGGTCAAGAAACACTATCAGTAATATTTCAGCCCCTACTATGTAAGTTCCCAAAAAGTATGACCTCACCAGTGTCTTAAGTTTAAACTTTGATGCTCCAAGCAGTTTCATCTTTCATTAATTTCAACACAAATAACTCTCCAGTAGGGTGGCATTCCTTCCTTAAGCTTTGAGATTTGTGGAAAGATTGAGTTTTAATTATTTACGCCTATAGTTCAAGCTAATTTAATTATTCACCTTCTCACCACAGCATCAGCGGTCCCATGAAGACCCCACAGCTCTGAAGTTTAGCTTCTATGAAGTGATCTCTGCTGGCCCCCATGCACCCTGGGAACTTCGAACTCTGCAGAAGAGATGCTTGGTCCCAGGGTGGTATGCCAGCCACATTGAGAGATGGCTTGTTTATTTCCCTCCCTTTCAGGTATGAAGCAACTGGGATGTGCACCATGTAACCATCTCATTAAGTGGATGATTTTGCCTCAGACACAGATGGGTTAATTTTCTAAGAGTATCTCGGGCTAATCCTCCCTACTTGTTTCTTGGCATTAACATGCCATCTCTGACTTCAGAATGGGAAAAGCTTCAGCTCACCAGGTCCTGTTCTGACATGAATAAAGCGTAATGAAAGGGGACGCCATCCCCAAACCAGACAGACACCATTTTGGTTGATTAAGTGCCATGATTTCTCTTCTGAAACACTTGCTGAAGTCATCAGAGATTCCGTTCCTCCCATGCCTTGCTTTTTCTCTTCTACTGTCACCTCCCATGATCACCCAGCAGTCCCTACCCTGGATAGCACAAGCAGCCCAGGGACATCAGACGTGAGTCCTGTGGATCTAAAGCCATGTACCCACTCTGATGGCTGTAATGACTTACAGCTAATTAAACATTACAGTTAAATAAAACCAAAAACTCGGCTCATTTTCATTAGGTATGTGTGAAAGCTGAGTAACTCCATGTTAGACGTAGCAGTCTGTCCATACCATGGTAAGTTCTCTTGAATATCCAGTGTAGACAACTAAAACTGCTGGAAGGGGGGGCTTCGACAAGGTTGCGTGACAAGGTCTATGGCTTCCATCATGGCCTATGCCACTTTGTCTGACTGGGTTATCTTTCACCACTCACCAGAGAAATAAATTCTTGCCCTGGATTTCTTTTGGTTTTGTTGTTATTATCCACTTGTTTTCAGGAGGCAGGGTCTCGGTCTACAGCACAGACTGACCTCATGTCCACAAAAGTCCTACTGCTTCAGCCTCCCAAGTGCCGGTATTGTAGGTGTGGTCCCTGTTAGGTTCTTTTCATATATATTATTATTATTATGTATATGTGTCTGTGTATCACATGTGTGTGGGTTCCCACAGAGGCCAAAAACTGGCATCAGATCACATGGAGCTGGAGCTTCAGGGGGCTGTGAACACCTTATGTGTGTTCCGGGAACTGACCCCTGCTGTACTAGAGGAGCTGCTACTCATTACTAAACACCAAGCCTTCCTACCCTTCCACTTCATTTCTTTGTTGTTGCTGTTTTGTGAAACAGGGTTTCTCTGTGGAACCCTGGCCATCCTGGAACTCATTCACACTGTAGACCAGACCAGCCTCAAACACAGAGATCTGCCTGCCTCTGCCTCCTAAGTGTTAGGATTAAAGGCAAGGCGTGCATCACCAGAACTGGCCCCATTCATTTCTTGAGCATCATTCTGCCTACATTCAGGTCTCTGGAAATCTTGCCTCTTTCCTCGTGGGTTATCTAAGTATTTCTCAAATGCTGCTCCTGAATGGAACTGGGAGGTGGTGATATGCCCTTGTCTCTTTATACTTAAGCTTATTATAACCTTTCTGTTTAAGAGGTGGGGCCAGAGAAAGGAGGTAACTGTTGTCGCTGTTTAAGACGCAGGATCTCACACTATTCCTGGCCTTAAGCTCACGGTCTCTCTGACTCGGTCTCTGAGTGCTGGGATTTGAGGCATGAGCCAGCATTCTGACTTTATTGAAAGCTTCCATGTGTACTGTAGTCATGGGTATGAACATGAGTGATGCAACCCTTGTGTTGGGACCTCAGTCACTTTTCTAAGCACACTGTCTCTCCATTACTGTTGTGGCTTCCCTGTCATTTCCCTGACTTCTCAGATAATATCAGAATGTCTAATTACTATGACTTATTTACAAGTTAAGAATGAAAAATGCCTTGATTGCATCTCCAAACAATGTGTGCATATCCCCAAGGACAGTGCCTGAATAAGGACATGAATTTGTCATTATGCAGTTTCCATATGTTCTTTCAACATCCATATCTTTTTTCTTCCTTATTACTACTTCGGTAATTCAGTTGCTAATTATCGACGGGCAGCAGCTAAGAAGTGACCCTGCGGCAGTAATGAATGAAGTACAGAAGTTTCTAGGAGTCTCGCCTCATTATAACTACTCTGAAGCTTTAACGTAAGTTTATATTCTAATTAGTTTATTGAAGACAGGAAGGAACTCACTGTAAAGGAATTGTAGTTGGATGACATGATTGGCTGGTTAGTAGCTCTTTGGACGTTGATTATTTTCTAGGTTAACATTCTCCAATTGAGGAAGAACCCGGACAGAGTGACAAAGAAATGTCCTAAGTCTTCTTAATGCTTAACTAGGCAGATTTTCCCTAGAAGGAACATGGAGAAAAAAATTGCTGTGGCTCATTTAACTAGAACCTTCGAATAAGAAAACGCTACTTGAAAAAAGTAGGTGCCCTGCCTAGTTTTATGTCAACTTGACACAAGCTAGAGTCATCTTAAAGAAGGGAACCTCAATTGAGAAAATATCTAAATAAGATCCAGCTGTAAGGCACTTTATTAAGTATTTATTGTTGGGGAGGGTCCAGCCCATTGTGGGTAGTCCCATCTCGGGGCTGGTGGTCCTGAGTTCTATAAGAAAGCAGACTGAGCAAGCCATAATGAGTAAGCCAGTAAACAGTACTCCTCCATGGTCTCTGCATCAACTCCTGCCTCTAGGTTCCTGTCCTGTTCGAGTTCTTGTCCTGACTTCCTTTGATAATGAATTGTAATGTGGAAGAGTAAACCAAATAAACCCTTTTCCTTCCCCATAAGCCAAATAAAGCTGTCCTTGCTTTGGTCATGATGCTTCATCACAGCAATAGTAACCTTAACTAAGATAGTGGATAAGAGCAGAGCCCACTTAACAGGCGATATTGAGACTTCTTAGGGACATGAAGACATGACTGACATGGTTTATGAACTGACCTTTGTGTGACTTTTAGAAACAATGTCATATAGCAAGGAATGCCCCGTGGCTGACTGGATGGGGTGGCACGGTGATGCGCCTAAGCGTGCTTCCTTCTCTTGCTTGTCTTTACCTGTTGTGAATCTGTCCCTGTCAATCTTCCTTTGGCAGTGATGGTTTGGGTTTGGTTTGTTGGTTTATTGGTTTGTTTTGGTTTGGAGGATTGCTAGTTTTTACTGTTTTTCTTAAGTAGCTGACCGGAAACTGAGCCTAGGGAAAGGAAAGACAGGCAGTATGATGTTAAGGAAGTGATTGCTCTTCTACTGTGTCTGTGCCTTGAAGTTCATGCCCTCCGGGCCTTTCTTACATCACCCTGGTCCTCCCTCTGCAGTGAGTCATGAAGATGATGCTTGCTTCCGTCTCAACCAAGCAGCTCAGTGGAGGTACCGAGATGAACTGGCTATAAACCACATTTTCACTATATATTTCTTTAATTCTAGAACTTATGGATTGAGTCTTAAAGAAACTGAAAAGTACGTTGTGAAATATTTCTACTGTTATTTTCTTAAAATACAGCATTTTATTAATTTGAGAATTCCATGTAATGTGTTTGAGTTATATTCGCCACCCCACTCCTCCTCCTAGCTCCTTCCCTATCCTCCCACACCAGCTTCCCGCTTCCAACTTCATCCCTTTACCTTTTCATCCACATTTAATATCATCATCATCATGATTTCTTCAGTCATCCCCTCCTCTAACTCCTCCCACATAAAACTCAGTTCCCTAACCCACACCTGCTTCCAACTTCATCCCTTTACCTTTTCATCCACATTTAATATCATCATCATCATCATTTCTTCAGTCATCCCCTCCTCTAACTCCTCCCACACAAAACTCAGTTCCCTAAGCCATCTGGGTTTGCTTTTGCTGATACACTTCATTTCATGGCAATTTAGAAAGTGAGAAAAGGGTTCCTTTTTCCTTTCAGCCTCCCTTGCAGCAAAGAATTGCTAGAAAGACATCAAACACTGCCAACGCCAGGTAACAACTGTCCGTAGAGACTTTTGGCTTAGAGGCCAAAGGATCCTGTAACTCCTCAGTTTTGAGCTTTCTTCCTGGGAGTCTCTTCCTTTATCGTTACCATTCACATGCTGGGCTAGTTTTCTATACTCCCAGGATGGCCAGTTTTGTGGAGTTTTAGTCCAACTGATAGACACAGCTTTAAGTATTTAACATTCAACCTAACCGTAAAGAAAGCTGAGTGCTTTTACTTTGCAGTTAGAAATTCAAGTCCACCTGCTCTTGGCGTCTCTCTGAAAAGGAAGCTTTTATTTTCCAAACGATTTTCTATTTCAAGTTGGCTTATCTTTGTATCTTTTTATAGGGTCTCTGGAAAAGCATTCTGTTTCAGAGAAAAGAAATAAAGTCGTCTCTAAAGATACCGTCTCTTTTTCTCGTAGAATGGTCCTTGACCTGCATGCTGTGTGTTTGTCCTCTCTGCATCCTGCTCGGCATAGAGCCTTTTTATTCATCTCCGTTGCTGGAAAAAAGGCAAAGTGAACTTGGGAGAGGGAATATCAAAGAAACATACCGTGTACAAAGAACCGCGGGTCGCTGTGCACCTGGAATGTAGCTAGCTAAAATTGCCCATTATGTGATTCTCTTACCTGGTTGGTGGCGGGAGTAGCAGGTGTAATCTGTGAAAGCAGTTTCGGGTCCATCAGGGCTGCCTGAGCTGTCACCTTGCTGACATAGATAATGTACTTCCAGGCTGTTTCTTGCCACATTTTCATGTCAGTCATTGACTGGCCTAACACACCTTGTAAAAAACCAGCTGTGCACTTGTTGTAAGGTATTTGGACAATACATCTCATTGTCCTCGCTTTGAAATGCTCTTTCCTCTCCCCATGCTCTGCTAAGTTATTTGTCTGCACCCTGTCCTAAAGATCCCCTCCTCCTAGCAGAGTCACTGTGACCCAACAGCTGTTTTTCCAGTGCTTTGAAAACATGGCCTAACTAGGAGGAGAAATCCACCTCAGAAATAGCATTGACACAACTCCCAATAGACTACTAGTGTATACTTTAGCACTGATTACTGTTGTACTAATAATGAGAGTGAAGATTGTCTCTTTTGGTACTAAAAAGGAGTAAAAAGAAATGTACCACAAGCAACTGAACCATTTCAACACTTAGCATTTCTAGATGCCCTCTTGATCCCCAGAAGTTTGAAGTTATTAGCACCACTGCATTTTTGTTAAAGTCCTCTATTGATGTACTAACTATAAACCACATTAATCCAATGTTTACACACAGTACAACAGGGAA
Organism: Ellobius talpinus; assembly: GCA_001685095.1. Taxonomy (NCBI): domain Eukaryota; kingdom Metazoa; phylum Chordata; class Mammalia; order Rodentia; family Cricetidae; genus Ellobius; species Ellobius talpinus. The sequence goes on from LOJH01027386.1 coordinate 16,154, forward strand.
ATGGGAGGCAGTCTGTGCAAACGGTTTACTTTATAATGTTGGCATGCAGGAATTCAAAAAGGGCTCTATGCTGATTATCTTCAATAGAGATAACTCTAGTGTCAAAGGTACTTTCCAAGAATGGCCAAAAAACCCTCAGTAATCAAGATTAGTTCTTTCTCCAATTGCTGAGGAAAGTCTTCAAGATTTCTAAATTTCACACAGAACCAACAAATAACATATGATGTTTTAGTTGTCATGGTGGGTTTCTAATGTGTTTTTAATCATATAAACTTGGTGAGTTTGTGATTTGAAATAAACAGTATAAACCTAAAGCAATAGGAGCAGGAATTATCTGATCAGATTACCATTGTACAATTCTGATTTAACATAAGCTTAACCCTAACCTTTGAAAGGGTTACTGTAACAATGCTACCTAAGCTATGTTATGTAGTATAGGGAACTGACAAGTCATTTGAGAGAAAAAAAGAGCAACAATGCCTAGCACAGATCATGCTAATTCATATAAGCCAGAATCAGAAATATCAACCTTTAATTTTGCTATATATCTGTGGTAGTTTGAATATAATTGGTCCCCATAATCTCATAGGGAGTGGCACGATGAGGAGCTGTGGCTTTGTTGGAGGGGATATGACCTTGTTGGAAGAAATGTGTCACTCTGGGGGCAGGCTTTGAGGTTTCTTATGCTCAGGATACCACCCAGTGTCTCAGTTGACTTCCTGTTGCCTGCAAAATGTAGGACTCTCATCCACTCCAGAACCACAGCTGCCTGCAGGCCGCCATGTTCTCCGACATGCTGATAACGGACTGAACCTCTAAACTGTAAGAGAGCCACCCCAGTTAAATATTTTCCTTATAAGAGTTGCTGTGGTCATAATGTCTCTTCTCAGCAATAGAAACCCTAACTCAGATACCATCCATTCAGAATTATCACTGGCCAGCAGATTTCTTCCCTTTCAAAACATTCACCTTGCAGCTCATTTCTCAGTCGGGGCATTCTTGTTCAGATTAATGAAACCAGATTGTGTTGTATGAATATTTAATACTAATGTCCTTGGAAAATGTCAATAGTGGGTAATGAAAATATGAAGGCGAGGGAATGACATAGTCTGTCTTTCTCTTTTGTCTTGTTGTGTTTTCTGATTGGGGCTTGGCTGAATCAGAAGGGAATTTTGAACCCTCTTGATAATTCAGAAAAACTTCTAATGTCTCTTTAATTGCAGCCAAGTTAACATTGGCCAGGAAGTACCACCCACATCACTGCTGATGACTACAAGTAAAATCTGCCATGTTAAAACTGCCAAAAAAAAAGTTGTGATAAGGACTACAATCTGTTGGTTTTCTGGCTGTCTATAAGAGCAGCTAGAAAATGCTAAGGGCTGGCAAGAAAGCCCACTCCAGTTGGTTATGACATATCATAAATATTTATGTAGTAGACAAACACACAGTTGTTTACTGGGTATCTTGTATGTGAATACACATTTGTATATATTGTCACAAAAACACTATGTGATTGGTACTGTTAGTTCCTAGCCCTACTTGTTGAAAATAGACTTTTCTCACATAACATTAGGGTTTCCCCTCTCCTAACTTCTCCCAGATCCTTCCCGCCTTCCAACCCACCCAAATCCACACCCTTTCTTGTTCTTTCTTATTAGAAAACAAGCAGGTGTCTAAAAATAAATAAGTAAATATTATGATACTAATACACAATTAAAACAAATCTGAAAGGACAAAATAAGCAAATGAACAGATTTTTTAAAAAGAGCCAAAGAAAAAAAGCACAAGAAACATATAGAGACACACGTCCCACACAAAGAAATGCCGTAAAGATACAGAATCAGAAACCATCATATACAGCAAAAGGCCTGCAGGTTAAAATTTTTTTAAATGCCCAGACAAAACAATATAAAACCAAAAAAAAAAA
>LOJH01027388.1:0-18079 GCA_001685095.1 Ellobius talpinus
TTTCTTTCTTTCTTTCTTTCTTTCTTTCTTTCTTTCTATATTCCTTCCTTCCTTTCTTCCTTCCTTCTTTCCTCCCTCCCTCCTTTTTCTTTTGGTTTTTCGAGACAGGGTCTCTCTGGGTAGCTCTGGCTGTCTTGGAACTCGCTCTGTAGACCAGGGTGACCTTGAATTCAGAGAACTACCCACCTCTGCCTTCTAAGTGCTGGGATTAAAGGATTGGGCTACCACTTCCTCCTACATGTCTTGCATTTCTTGGGGCATCTCTGTGGTGGCTTGCAGTTGCAAGCTTGGCCACTTTACAAGTGTCATTGACACTCCGTAAAGGACCAGGTAGGGAATGAGCCACCTTCCCCAAGCCTCACATGCTGGTTCAGCCAAAGGAAGAAAGCCAGCCTTTACCCTTGACTCCATCCACATGTCATCCAAGACCAGGCAGGCTGCATGTGCCAGCCAGTGTACAGCCCATTCTACAGCTGAGAAAGTAGGCTCATAAAGGTACCATGACCCTCCTTAATGACTGTGCTGTGATCTGAAGTCAGCCTCCTGGAGGAAAGATGAGCTGTAGCGGGTCCCAGGGAAGTGTGGTAGGGAGGTGGGGCCTGAGCCTGAGGAAGGTAGTGTGTAGAGGGTGACTGACCATCCCGGTGTGCCTCTGTGATGTAGGGCTTATCCTGCTTTGTGGGCTGCTGACAGGGAGAGGCAGGGAGGCAGAGGTGGGAGAATCCTCTTTAGGGACCTTGTGGGAGAGTGACTGAGCTCTGCCTGGCACTTGCAAGGAAACAGGCAATGACCCAGGCAGTGACCCCTCACAGCCAGTGTGGGTCCCTGCTGATGCCGTGACCTGCCTGCACCAGCTGAACATCTTAGGTCAGCATCCATTGTCTTGCAGTTCTGGGAACAGGAGCCTAAAGTCAGTGTCCCAGGGTCAAGGCAAGGCTGGCCTGAGCTCTCCTGCAGCTCCGAGGGAGACTCCTTGCCTTCTATAGCCCCTAGCAACCTCCAACTCCTCTGCCTCTGCCCCCCCTCTTGGCTTCTGTCCTCTGCTTTGGAACTTATCTTTTGTTGTTCACTTGACCTCATGAGGTCATTGGCCACCTGGAGAGTCCAGGGTCACCTCTCATCTCTAGGTGAATCAATCTGGGCATCTCTTTGAGAGGATGGTGATGTATTGCCAGGCCTGAAGGATTAGAACCTGTGCCTTCTGGAGAGCCGTCATCATTCTGCTATGGCATTATTCCTGACTTCACATCATAGATAAAGGCCAAGGCTGGGGGATAGAGGGTATATGTCTGCTGCCCAAGGTCAGGTCTAGGACAGAGAGCAAAGCCAAGGTGCTGGAGGAGAAGGAAAGCATGCTGGCCCTGCTTGTGGTCAGAAGTAGCCCATGGCAGGCATATTGTTAGATAGGCACAGGTGGACATCAGCCCTGGCGGACCTGGGATGTTGCTCTGTGCAGTGAACCCTCTACAACCTAAGTGGCCACAGAGGCCTCTTCTTTCTGTGGTCCTCCTAACCCAGGACTGGCAGTGGGCTGTGTGGGAGAACGGGTGGGATGATAGGCAGACGGATGTGTGGCTGCCTCCCCACGCCTCCTCCTAAGCTCCCTCGGACAGCCACTCACGATGCAGCTCTGAGCTCCACTTGGTGCCCTGCTTCTCTCATGACAGCTGTTCATGGCACTGTTTTGGGCCTAAGTGTATGGGCCCCATGGCAGTGACCTATTAACTGTACAAACCCACTTAGGCCAGAGGGGGTACACAGGATCCTGGGGTCCCACATACTGTAGGGTGATCTAGAAAGGCAATGGCAGAGCAAGAAAAGGTCTTGGGTTTGGGGGTCAAGGGGAGATACTGAGATGGATCATCTTTGGGGGAAGAGATTCATTAGAGCGTTATTAGCATGGAGACAACAGCATGGCAGAAGCTCTGAGGATGGCTCACGTCCACATGACGGAGCTGGAGGGAGCTGCCTTCTTTTCATAGGTTTCAGAGGAAAAGGAAGATTTCATCCCATGTAATTGATGAGCAGTTCACAGCATAGCCCTGCAGACATGCTGTCTCTGATTCCCAGGGGTATGGTGAGCGGGGGGGAGACACCATTTTCCACTGGGGTGGGGGTAGGCTAAGTGAGAGTGAGAGTTGCGGGAGAATGTATGATTCTGAAAATGTCAGGAGGAGGGGTACCTTTTAGTTAAGGCATTACCATTATATAGGTGCCATGGCAGTCCATTGATGCCTCCGTGCCTGGCAGCCTGGGCTGCAGACTTACCTGGAGGAATGAGAACAGTGCATCTCAACCCAGCACCCGAGGAGCCTGTTAGGGGGTTGCAGATGCACAGAGAAGCTCCTGGAAGAGGCTTGCCATTCCCTCTACAGCAGCTGAGAGAGGCTGTTACCAGTGGGTATGGCCCAATTAGCCCCTAGCCCTAAACCTAAAAAAGTTGGCGGACATATTATCTTGGCCCTTTAAGGCCCTTGCCTTATGGGGGAGGCTTGCATGAGGCAGGCAGGACAGGGAAGGGGTCCTAGCAGAGCCCCTTGACTGTGCCAAGGGGTCTGGTGTGATCTGCAGAGCATGGGTGCCCTTCACAGCAGGCAGACAGCTATGCCTGGCCCAGAGCTCCTCCCTTCCCCACTGTCATGGCCAGCAGCCACTGAGCAGATCTTTCCATTTGGTCAAGCCAAACCAGAAACTAAAATTCCATGTCAATGTCTCTGTGGGCAGATGGCTAGAGTAAATTTCATGACAATGCTGGCTTTAGGGGTTTGGGGCACCCTGAGAGGACTTGGCCTGTCCTGGTTCCTAGTCTGTGGGTATAACAACTTTGAGGACTCACTGAACAATACACAGGGACTTGGGCATTTTATTCTGTCTCCGTGTCCTAACCTGAAAAGGCCTGGGATTGGGTTTGAGCCTGTAATCTCCTGTTTGGATCTCCTGTAAGTCTGCTTAGCCCCTATCTAGATGGGCTGGAGGATGCTCATGGGACATCAGTTAGCTTGATCTGTGGGGACCCTCTGGTTTAGCAACTTCTCCTGTGAGCCCATGCAAACTACATCAAAGCACAAAGGCCACCTCATAGTTGCTGCTGTTCACATTGGAACAGGCTGGGTGAGGGTCCTGGCCTCACAAGGTCCCTATGGTGGGAGGGTGGGGCGAGGAGGTTTCTGGGGGCTCTTTCCATGGTTTCTAGGGTCACACTGCCCCCTGCTGGGATGGCTCACACTCTGCCCTTTCAGGATATGTTCTCTCACCTCATAACTCTTTGAGGGTGTTCCCTTTGACCTTGTGCTCTGCGGGGCACTTAGGGAAATGAATTAGCTTTCTGAATTTTCCTGCCCATGGCAGGGTCTCTTACAGACTCCCTAAGAGGAGAAGATGGAACACAAACACAGATCTACATACACACTCCTTCCTAGTAGAAGGGATTAAAGATGTAGGGGGCATCACAGTGGCATCTGGCACCTGCCTCAGTGCCATCTGAGGTTTGGCTCCTCAGATGCAGGTTCACAGCTCCAAGAAGCCCCTCCAAGTTCCCTTTCCCAGCCTGGCTCCCATAAACACCTGACATCCACCACTGGAATGGATGGTGACAGATCTGTAGTCAGTCACATGGCGTTGACACCATCCTGTTCACCTGGCAACATGCTGGCCTGCCCTCTCAAAATAAAGCTCACTTTAAGCACATGGAATGTTGGGAGGGCTTGAGCTGGTGTGGGGTAACCTTGCTGGAGGGCTTTGTAAAAGAACGGTTTTGCCTGGGAGCACTGGCTAGTGTCAGACCCGGAAGGATGGAGAGCGGACCACCTCTACCCTAAATTCATACAGTTGGTTTGCAAAGAAGCAGGATCAACAAGACCATTCTCAAACCATCTCATTTGCTTCTCCTCTGCCTTCTCCATCAGAAAGACAGAGCTTCGTTTTGTTCACCACCCAGAACAGGGCCTGGCTCATCAAACTGCTGCCGCTGGGGAGCAAGTCAGTCTTCTTTTTATCTTCTCGAACTCTGGGGTTGTGTCTGTCCTGGGGTACCATCCTGGTGTGATACCTTTTCTGGCTTCCTCTTACCCACCCCTGGGTAAAAGGGGGTAGCATGTATGCTACCATGTTCTGCCATGAAGACGATGAACGAAACCTCGGAACTGTCAGCTATTCCAATTAAATAATTTCCTTTATAAGAGTTGTGGTGGTCATGGTGTCTCTTCACAGCAATAGAAACCCTAACTATGACTTGTGGGTTTCAGGGATTGAACTCAGCATCAAGGTTTTACACCGAGTGATTTTTACCTTCTGAACCATCTCACCAACCCCACCCTATTCTCTTTATAAGTTAACAGCTTCAGGCATTTCACAAAAGTAATGGGAACTGATCAATGTATCCGAGGGGACCTGGGCAGAGCACTGTGCTGACCATGGCATGTTCCTGTGTTTGTGCAATGTCTTAGCTCTGGCTCCTGCAACAAAGCACCAGGGCACAGATGGTTTATAAACAAAATTTTATTTCTTGCTGTTCTGGAGTCTGTAAGACTGGGATCAAGATGTCGGCACATGGGAGCAACTCAGGTCACTTTTCAAAATTGTGTCTAGCCCGAGCCTCTGTGTCACCTCTCCCCTGGTCACAAATTCCCTAACCACAGACTCCAAAGTCACAGCACATCCCCTGAAAGCCCTATTCATCCTTTAATTCCCCACAACTCATCACTCCATTCTTTACATGTGTACATGTGGGCAAGTGCATGCAAACATGTGTGTGCATGCATGCAGAGTCTGAACAAATCTTAGGGTTTTGTTTTTAAAATATTGTGCTAGATAGTCTTATGTCAGCTTGACACAAGCTAAAGTCATCTGAGAGGAGGGAGCCTCGGTTAAGAAAATGTCTCCATAAGACTATGGGCACAGAATGTGTCCACAGAATGTGTACGCAAGTCTGCTGGGCATTTTCTTAATTAGTGATTGGCAGGTGGTGCCATCCCTGAACTGGTGGTTCTGGGTCCTAGGTTCTGTAAGAAAGCAGGTTGAGCAAGCCATGGTGAGCAAGCCAATAAGCAGCACTCCTCCATTGCCTCTGCATTGGCTCCTCCCTCCAGGTTCCTGCCCTGTTTGAGTTCCGGGTCCTGACTTCCTTTGATGCTGATCAGCAATGTGGAAGTGTAAGCCAAATAAACCCTTTCCTCCCCCGGTTTGCTTTGGTCATGGTGTTTCAGTATAGCAGTAGGAACACTAAGATAAGCATCATCAACTTTTTATTTTGAGACAGGGTCACACTGGCCTGGAGCTCACCAAGTAGGCTAAATTGGATGGCCAGGGAGTCCTTAGGATCTCTTTTCCTCACCTCTCAAGGGATTGCAAGTGTGTACTGCCACACATGGCCTTTTTTTTTTTTTAAAAACAAAACAAAACAAAAAAAAACTAGGGTCCTGAGGATTGAACTCAGGTCCTTGTGCTTGCAAGGCATGCACTTTACCAACAGAGCCACCCACCGTGCTCTCCCGTTCTCAAACTATCTCCTTATTTGCATCCCTCTGCTTTCTCCATCAGAAAGACAATTATTTGTTCACTGCCCAGAGCAGAGCCTGGACCATCAAACGGGTGCTGTGGTTGAGTAGGTCACAGCCTCCTTTTCTGTTTTTAGCTCTGGGGTCATGAGTGTCCCTCCTGGGTACCACCCTGGTGCAACGCCTTTTCTGGCTTCCTCGCACCCGTGCCCGTGGTCCTCAGTGCCACACTTTTCACAGCTCTCAACTGGTCATTTGTTTTTCCCCAGAAGAAAAAGGACAGCTTTCCTGTCTGCCATGCGGAGGCAGATGCCTGGAGCTCTGCTCTGAAAGTAGGAGGACTGGCCTGGACTGTTCTTGCAGATTCCTTGGCAGTGTCCACGCAAGTGCTGGTTGCCATGGTGGGTAACGCTATTTGTGCCATCCGCACGGATGGCTCCAGCATCCTGGCTTATGTAAATGTTAACTGTGGGGCTGCAGGAGACAGAGCAATTCGAAGCCAAATGGAAAATCCCAGAGAAGGCGGGTTTGGGAGATGGTAGTGGGCATCTAAGTAAACAGACTAACTGCTGAGGAGCCCACCATGGTCCTGGGGTCCTGCCCCTTTTCTCCCTGCCCCTCAGAGGTACAGCCAGTTTTGGTAAGATGATAAAAGAAGCCATTGACCCGCAGGTGCCAGGATGGGGGTGGGTGTCTGCTTCATTCTATCTCTCTCGCTTGCTCCTCAGCTACTTCCTGCTACTTGTATGCAGAAGTCACTACTACGCCATTCTGAGGGCCTATGAGAGAGAAAGAGCGGTGCCCTCAGGGGTGCACTCTACAGGGAGGGAAGGCCTGTGCCCAGGAGAGATAGTTGCCTAGCTACCCACAGATGAGCAGGATCCAAGACAGGGGCAGTTTGGGCTGTTTACACACGTATCTCAGCAGATCTCACGCTCACGTGGACTTCTGTCACAACAAACCTGCCTCATCCCACAAGAGCCAAGATGACCTGGGGGCAGGACACAGTACGCAAAGGCGTGTGTTTACACGACAAGTTTGTAAGTCCCCAAATGCAGTACAAATGCTGGCAGGCAGGGTGGAGCTGGGAAGTGGACAATGTTCAGAGGAAATGGACAATGGGCTGGGCTGGACCAGCTGTAGCTGCTTAAAATACAAAGTTAGCAGCGCTGGGCTGTGGACACTGCCTGTGGAGGAAACGATCTCATGGACAGCCTTTCCTAGGGTCCCAAAGGCTGGAGGTGGGTCTTGAGAACAGAGTCCACACTGCACCATGATGGCCCCGGTCATCTTCACCAGACACAAGATGAGGGTGGAGCCCCGAGGCACTGATAGAGGTTTTTATAGAGCAGGGAAGGTGGCAGGGTCAGGAGCAGACTTAAGAGACAGAACTGGAGTCACTGCTCAGTTCCCTTGACACATCTTTCACTTTGTCTCCAGAGACTTCCTGCCTCTACTGAGCCTGGCCTTCTCAGGGACATGCTGATGGTGGTCACTGACCTCCCAGGATCCTCATTCTGATATTCCAGGTCCTTGCCAGCAAGTTTTATCCCCCTATTCACATCTCCCTTGCCTTTACCTTTTGGCTCCTGCAGTTCTGTTACTGGAAGCATGTCCTGCCAGACCCTCATCCCTCCAGATGTGCAAGGCAGAGTCCTCCCCGAGTCCTCAGTGAGCCCACTGACTACTTGCTGCCAAGGTGGGTGCTTAACACCGCAGAGAAACTGGGAACATTTACCTGTGGCATCAACTTGGTGGCCAAGTTCTGCTCTGTCATCTTGCAGGCCAGCCTTGGCTGCCAGCCTTCGTGAGACATGATCCCAGAGTCAGTTTCCAGTCCTGGTTATCAGGTGCAGGCCTTGGGTAACTTTGCCCCTTTGCCTCAGTTTCCTCATTTGTGCAATGGAGATAGAGCCGTACCTACACTCAACAGCTGACATACAGGCCAGGAGCTCAGTCACTACTCCTGATGTTTTCTGGTGTTTCTGTGACTAGTGAATACACGAACACCACTACAGTTGCACACTTCGTGTTCCTTGGCAATATACTCAGCTGGCCATTCGGGCATCATTCATTCATTCATTCAATTCACTCCCTGAATATCTATCTGCTGGGTACTTCTGTGCATGGGAGACAGTGTAGGTCCCGAAGGTGGAAAGTTGAGGGAGATAAACTTTGCTTTCAGATGGTGGGGCAGGAGTCAGGAGAACCAATGGGTGGTCATATACAGCCTCTGCCTTTGTATCTCAGGTGTGACAGTGGACTGAGCTTAGATGGGAGCAGGGGAGGAAGGAACCTATCTTACCTCAGTGGACCCTGGAGCTGTGGCTTTCAAAGACAAGCAGACAAGAGCCAGACAGAGTTAAACCTCTGTTCTGTTTATTATAATAGAAAATGACAACCATAGCAGGAAAGCTAACAGGGAGTGTTACCTAGCCACACCTTTACAAGAGCACGCTGAGGTCCTATAACAGCAAAGAGCCTTCCCACTGCAGTAGAAGCCAGTGACACATGGAGGAACAGAGCACCTGGGTGGGGAGAACCTGGAACGATAGTTAAAATAACTTCATGTCACATACATGTGTTTATAAGCTGTCCAGGAAAAATATTACAAAACCAGAAGCTTGGCCAATGCTTGCCACGCAAAGAACAGGAATCTGTGGGTGGCAGGTGATGAATAAGAATTCCAGGAGAATTTAGACAGTAGAAAGAGTTAGTATGCCTGCAGCTTTGGGGAGCAGAGATGGAGGATGCGGGGAAGGTCAGAAAGGAGACCTGAATTTTCTGTCAGCTCTTTCTGTTCCCCAGCTTGCCCTGTCCCCAGCAAAATCTCTCCACCAACCGTGCTTTTCAGGTGCACTTGTGAGGGTCAGACACTGGAGGTCCTGGACACAGTCACTGGTGGGGGACAAGATCAGCCTCAGCATTCAGGCCATACTGTGGGGTTGTCTCCACACAGGTAGAGGTCTTCCCAAAGGAAAACAGTCACATAGGCTTCCAAGGTCCAGTCCTGCCCCTGGAGTTTTCTCAACTTGGGGTAGTCATGGTAATCTCTGCTTTGATCTGCTCTGATCCATGAGGGGACTCATGCACGGCCATTGGAGCTTTTGAGAACTTTCCATTGCTTTGGACTCTTACGTCTAAATAGGCTCTCCCATCTTCGGCACTGTTGACATTTGGGGTCTAGATAGCATTGTCCATGGGTCTGTCTTTTGTGTGGATAAGTGGCACCTCTGGCCTGCACTCACTGGATGCCAGTAGGTCCCCACGCCTTCATAAATTGTGACAAGAATGGTCTCTAGGCATTGCCAAATGTCCCTCAGGGAAACAGGGTGCCTGAAATGTAGAACCATGGGAATTCTGTGGTTGGGTGCTCTGGGTACAAGACTCTATTCTTCTGTTGAGCAGTCCCACCTGGCAATGTCCTCAGACCCACCAGAGGTTGGGCTTCCATGCTCTCTCTGTAAGCCTCCACCCAGAACCATTGGTGAACTACAAAGCAGTGATTTTTCAGGTCCAGTTCTTGGACATTTCAACACAGTGATGTCAATTGGAAAGTTTTTACCCCAAACTGGATAACTGGGTTACAAAAGACAAAAACCTCATAATATTTTCAGTGTATGATTTTGTGTTGGGTGGGGTCCACAGTTAGGCTTAGTCACATGTGTCTGCATACAGCATGTGAGTAAAGAATCCAGGAGGCAGACACAGCAACTTGGGCTACTCCAGCAGACAGAGGGCTTCATGTAGAAACAGGGCTCTGTAGTGCCCTGTGGCCAAAGCACACACGCTCCCTGCACACTGAGCACACATGGGGTCTAACCCACAGAAGAGCAGGTCTGAACCCTTTGGAGGCAGAAGTTGGCTGGAAGAAGAACCAGAGGCTGAGGCTATGCCTTCTCAATGCTGTGACCTAGGCAGGCACAAGGACACCACTGTGCCAGGTTGTCCTGGGCAAGGTGCACCTATACCGTCTACCCAAGTCTGTGCCCTCTGATTCTCCTCTCTGCTGCCCTCCTCTACCTTGTCTATGTGAATATGTGTGCACACATGTTCATGCAGTTGCCTGCAGAGGCCAGAAGTTAACATCAGGTTCCTCCTCAATCACTAACCTACCCCAGCTTAACAAGCAAAAACAAAACTCAAAAAACAGGGTCTGTCAATGAACCTGAACTTTTTGGTTAGAATAGCTGGTCAGTGAGCCCCATGAATCTGCCTAGCTCCACGCTCCAGTGCTGGGATTACAGGCACGCACCACTATGCCCAGACCTTTTATTCTAATGTGGATTCTGGGGAATCTGAACTTGGGTCCTCATGCTTTACCAAATGAGCAATCTCCCAGCCCTCTGGTTTAACTTTCTATCAAAACCCACAGGTGACATACAGTGAGCCAGGACAAATGATTCAGACTTACAACATATGTAGTCCCATCTGTCCTAATAGATGACAGGGTTTTGTCACCTGATAATACTGTGCATCGCCCTTAGTCCTGTGGTTTGTGTGGTTCACTCTGCCATGACACTTCTTGCTCATACTCTGATATCAGGAGGTGCAGGGAGTACCCAGGGCTCATAATTTCACTGCCCTGGGCTTCTTAGGGAGGGCCCATCTCTGTCTGCACCTCTGGGCTCTCAGTGCCAGCTCAGAACCCTCTCCTCCATATCTTGCACTGAGTGGTCATTGGAGATGGAGGGTAGGAAGACTTGGTACAGGTACACATATGCCATTCAGTCTCTGGCTGCTCCTCCCTAGCCCTGACTTGGGAAGTATATGAACTGTCAGCAGGACAGGCAGCAGGAGAGATGAGCCACTTCTCTACTCATTGATCCCAAAGGGAGGCTACGCTCCTACAAGAGAGGACCTGAGTGCCAAGAGGACACATGCAGCCGAATGGCTCTGGCTCCCAGACAGATCCTGAGAATGCTAAGGTGGGCTGGCAGACATCCAAACCAGGACAAGATGCTGGCCTGCCTGTTGCCTCTCTGTGTGGCCCTGATCTGCTCCCTTTCCTGCTCCTTGGGACTCTAGAAACTCAAGCAAGGAAGGACAGTGCTTGCTTTGGGTAGGGTAGGGAAAGGGACTCATTAGTCTTTCTAATTCATGAACCATGAAGCATTCCAGCAAATGCAGTACTTCTTCTCCAAGGGCCAGATACACAAAGGCCAGGTCCTTCCTGTCAAATTAAGGAGGCTCTGGGGCTCACCTTCTCCAGGGATCCCAAGGAAGGTCCACATTCCCTGCTCTGGAGAGCTTTGAGGCTCACAGAAAGACTGTACCTACCACACAGGCGAGCCCCACACTCTGACCTCAGGGTTGTCCACTGGAGCGTTCCTAATGTGCAGCTTTTTAGGGCATGCATACCTTATTTAGGACACTTTCTACACACACCCCAGAAACCCTACCTCAGGGACCCTCCTTGGAGATGAGTGTGGAGACTCAAGGTCAGTCTTAACCAGGTGGGGGAAGGACCACACCTCAAGTCTAGGAGAAGCTGAGGTTGCCCCATTCTGATGATCTGATAACCATGGATGGCCCAGACTGTGACACCTTGGGAAACACCTTCTGAGGATCCAAGACCAGTTCAAATGTCCTTCGGTGGTGCTGTCAGCCTCAAAAGGCAAGACACTGCTTCAGAGAGGGCTAGCTGCAGAGTCTAGCCTCCCAGGTTCCAATCCCAGGTCCTCGCTTCTATGCTGTGTAGCCTCAGGTAAGTTAACTCCATTGCGCTGAGTTTCTGGCTTCCCTCCCATGCACTGGGGCGCTGTTGCTGTGAGGGGACACAGGGACGAAGGCTATGCATGGAAATCTAGCACCATGCCTGTTCACGGCACTCAAGTACTGAGCTTAGGCCAGTTTGCTCCTTTCCTGATGACCAAGCCAGAAGGTTCACTTCGGCTACTCTGGCTGAAGCCTGTCATTTACTCCTCGCTGTTCTGTGTAGTGAGGAAGTTCAGAGAGGAAACTGCAGGAGACAGAAGGGCAGAATGGGACCAGCTGACGCCATATGGGCAAAGGGGGCTTCTAATGCTCGTAACTATCTGTGGCTCTGACCCAGGAGAGCAGGAGAGACATCGGCATGGGTCTAACTGTGTGTGTGTGTGTGTGTGTGTGTGTGTGTGTAAGCCAATACTTTACAAGGCTAGAAGCTGTCTTTATCTTTTCTGTTCCTTCCTCTCTCATCACAGCAGGCACAGATCCCGTTGTTTCTCAACCTGTTGTTTCCATGGAGACCACCGACTGTTACTCCCCTGTGCTAAATCAGACAGCACTGGGACAGAGGTGCCCCGTGAAGACACCACAGTACACTCCTGCCCCCATCCCTGACCTGGGTTCTCTCATGAGGTTAATGGCCTCTCCTTGCTCTAGGAAAAGCCTCGGTGGTATGATGAGGAGGGTCCTGCTGGAGAGGTGGAAGCCAGAGCAAACATCCAGCAACTTTCAGCTAACTGCCAGCCCAGCATCTTGCCCTGTGGATGATCCTGGCCATCTTAGCAGACACTCTACACTCCTACTTCTTGGCTATGGAGGGTGGACCAGTTCTTGGTCCTAACAGCTTCCCCTGGGGCCAAAGCATTTGCAAGTATGCTGGGTACAGCAATAGATGTGGGGAGTCAGACCTGTGAGGGAGGCCACAGTGTCTACACCATCTTACAACACAGACATGGATGACCTGGGAAGTCCCCACGTTGGACACCTCCCAGGGATCCCATCTCTGCTTCAGTTGCTTAGGTGGGGATGCACTCACTAGAGAGCTTGGCTAGGGTGGAGACCAGACTCAGCCAGATAAGGAAATGCCTTGCTGCTCTGACTCCACCATTACCTAACTACACGATCATCGTGTCCCTCTCCATGAAATCTGTCCAACAATGAAGGGACATGACTAACTCATTTTTAGCTTCCATGAATCCTCAAAGAAGAGATGGTGACTTTGCTTGGGCAGTGAAGGGTTAGTTGCCTGGGGATCTAAATTTTGAAGGCATCCTCTGCTTGTTTTGAAAAGATCAGAAACTTCATCCCAGTCCCTGGGTTTTCTGATGCACTTGGGTCCTGCAAGGGACCAAGTGTCTGGTGACAAAGTACTGTTTATGAGTTAGTTTCACGGCATTCTGTTACCCTACATCATCACCATCAATATCCCAAGCAGTGGAACATAAAATGAAAAGGTGGGAATCCTAACTTGTGAAAGTTCTTCTTATCCCAGCCCCCACACACTGGGTTCAATAAGTCTGCAGGAAATACGACACACACGTAACAATTTACTGCTAGGAAAGCGTCACCAAACCAGCTCTACATTTTCTTTTAAACCTAATAGGATGCTCAACCTTGGTCTTGTGCTCTGGGACTGACTGAAAATTCAAAAACTGTTCAGCCTGCTGTTGGGAGGACTTAACCCATCAAGCTGTTAGGGGCTGTAAGCATCAACTTCAAGGCTTTCTGAATCAGCTCAGCCACAACCCAGGATATTCTAAATCGGAGCTGCCTGGAGATAATTACAGATGCAGGGTGGCTGCCCCTCTGGAAGCTGTTCCAGCCTAGGTCTAGAACACAGGTGCATCTCCAGTGGCTGGGAGCAAGACGGAGCCACGTGGATAGCCTTGCTGGGTGAGTCCAGTGCATGAAGGGCTTCCCCACAGCTTCGGCATCCTGGTGCCTTCAGAAAGTAAAGGCATACACCACCCCTACTACCACTATGTTCCCCAGTGTTGCTATGATGGCAATCCATAGCAGAACAGCGTCGTTGGAGGAGCGAGGAGACTCCTCTGGCTGGCCGTGGCCATTGGAGGTCGCGTGGATGTTGGCAGGGGAGCTAAACAGGGAGTATTCGGTGCTGAAGTCTTCGTTGGGTGAGTCCATGAACGCTCCTCCCATCATGGGCAACTGTAAGAAGAAGGAGCAGAATGAGCCAGGCCTGTCCAGCAGAGACCACACATTCCCAGAGGGGACCAGCCCAAGGGGCCTGCAAGGAAGTGCAATTCACACGGAACGAACACACATAAAATTGAGTGTTTCCACGGGCTATGTACATGCCTGCAATCCTGATACTAGGGAGTCAAAGCAGGAAGATCACAGTCTAAGGCCAGCTTGGGCTACATAGTGAATTCTAAGCCAGCCCAAACACAAACCTAATCAACCACAACCCCTGAGCATATGCATCAAGCTTTATGGCAGACACCCGAGTGCATTTTACACACAACTCTTGATGGATCTCAATCCACAAGCTCCCACCCCCCCCACTTGTGCCGGGCCCTTCCAAACCCTCATGGGCTGCAAAACACCTTTGTTCCTATTCCAATTTTAAAAGAGAATACATCTTAGGCTAGGGGTGATGGCTCATGCATTCTGTGCCAGCCTTTAGGCAGCCAAAGGAAAGGAACCAGGACCAACACAGCTGTCTCAAAATACAAAGAATAAATAAGATAAACCAAAAGCAGTAATAACATAAAGGCAGGGAAAACTGCAAGTCACCCCCTATTTATCTAGCTAACATTCTGTTAATTTTTATTTTCTTTTTTTCTGTGAGAGAGAAGAGGAGGAAGTGGATTAACATGGCAGTTTCTAGTTCTGAATTAAAAAGTCCATCAAACCCCCATTTTAGAAGATCTCCCCCCATATACATCACAGCTTCTGGGCTGAGGATACCCAATGTGCTGCGTGTACCCTGGGGGTTTCCAGAATGTTCTGGTGGATGCTTGAGGGAGGATTGTAAGCATCCAGAGGGACCTGTTGGATTAAAAAAAAATGGGCTCAACTCTCCGTGTCTCTCAGGGTAGGACCAGGACAGCTCTGGAGTTAGAACGCAGAGGTCCCGGTGTTGCGGGTGTGGGAAGATGCTGCGGATCCAAGCTCCATGTGAAGATGCTGGAGTCTGGCCGCCTTCCCTCCCAAGTCTTCCCATTCTTCAGCACAGACAAGGAAATCTTCCCCTTCACATCCATGTGCTGCAACTTACGCACCAGCCTCCAGAACTGGAACTAACCCCCCTGCAGCTCGACACAGAGCTAGAAGAACGACCATGAGATCCAATGCCTTTGAAAAGCTTTTGAGCATCATCATGGGCCATAAGCTGAAAATGGCCTCAAAGCCCTTAATGGCCCCTCACTCTGATGGCAGCATGACCAAACCACCTTCCGCATGTACCAAACCGGCACCACTGCCAGTCTGTCACTGTCCTCCACTGGTTGGGCAGGAGAGGCTGACAATCTTGGTATGGTTTTATTGGGGCTGAGGGAATATGATTTGCCCAAATGAAGTTGTTCCCTAAAGCTTTCAGAGTCAGATTATGTGGTTTGGAATACCTACCAGAATTTGTTTATATGCTCTCAGAAATCACAAAGGAGCGAGTGACAGATACATTATCTTTCTCGAGTATAGCAAGCCTTGTAATGATTTGCGGGCAAGTTCCCACAGCCACAACAACTGACAACCAGCTAAGCATATCCCTGCTGGCCCAGGCTCTCAAGAAACAGCTCATTTCGCTCCCCGATGGGGCTTGTATAAGAGCGTGTGAGCTTCCATTTGAAGACCCTCTTGTACTGCCAGTTTTGGATTCAGGGGCAGGGAATGTGGCTTTCATTGTGGCATCCAGATCTAACGATGTTTGTGCTCTCTGTCAAATGAAATTCCAGGTTGCTGCTAAGTTGGAGGAAAACTCATCCTGATGAGTTGGTTGGAATAGAGACAGGGAAAGTCCCTTTAAAGGATGCCTTTAACTCCAGTTGTCTGAATTCATTCAAAGTAACAGACTTGGCAAGATAAGCTGCTGGGGACAATTGATACTGTCAGGAAGTTGACTCATCTACAGACCCATGGGATGAATGGCTCTTGGTGGTCACACTGCTGGCAGGAAGATAGAAGCATGGTTTGTCTTCAGTTTGGGAATTATAGTGGCATCTTTTGCTTAAGGAAAAAAAGCCATTCCAGAATTTGCAAAGCTTTTACAAACTCAGTTCAAGTGAAGGAAGAAAGAGCGGCAGGTGAGGTATGCACATGTGAGTGTGTGGGTGTGATTGTGCACACACACGCCTGAGCACTCGCGTGTGCATATGTGTGTGATGCCTCGTTCCTTTCTGTAGTAAAGAAAACTGTCCAGACCTCTGAGGGAAAGGGACTAGACAATCTTCAGAACAGCGAGTGGAGAAGACAGACCCTGTGATGGATAGTTGGGTAGTTGTGGGAGTGAAGACCACATGTTCTTTGGAGGGATCCTCCCAAGATGTGAGGGTGTCACTGTTAGTGGATCAACTCCCACAGCTCCAGGGCCCCTAGTATTAAGTGTCAAAGTAGGGTGACCGAGTACAGATTCTTGCCCAGCACCACCCCTGATGCCACATGAACTAGGACCACAGGAAAAAAGGATCGAGTTGACCCCTACCGGCAAAGAAGAGGCAAGCTCTGTGCGAGCAACCGTCTAAGAAGGACAGTTGTGTTCAGTGTGTGCACAGGTGAGTAGGGGTAACATCTCTGACTGCTTTTAGCGTTCTAGAACTTCGGTTGCAGCTCACTGTCACACACGAGGGGGAAAGGAAACTCTCACTGGCCTGAGGACGATTGTAGTCCATGTAGTAAGACTTTCCTTCAGCACTGAAGAGCTTCCCAGTGAGGGGGGGAAACCTCCCGACACTTCCAGAAGAGAAGCCTATGGAACGCAGCAATGTGAGGAAGACCTCTGTGCCAGGCCTGCAGCACACCACAAGTCTTATGTTCAGGTCACACACCTGGCTGGTCCCTGAATTCAATGACGGTATGGCTCTTATGACACCGGACCTGTGAGGTCATTCAAGGGTGTCCAGATGTGCAGTTTTGTAAAGTGTCACGGAGTTTTTACAGGACACTCTTGTGCAAACAAGGAGCAGCATTTGATGGCATTTTCCCCATCTACTTTAGGAGTTAAACAGTCTTGCCCCTGTGCCTGCTTGCTGTCACTGGGGCTCTCCCTCCAAACACCTACAACTAGGAGTGAGGATTTCCCATGAGACCATTCAGCTTTGACTTTGGAGGAGGAGAACTGGTGTCTGTGGTGGTCTGAATGAGAATGGCCACCAGAGGCTTACATGTTTGAGTACTTGCTTCCTCAGCTGATGGAACTGTTTGGGAAGGATGAGGAGGTGTGGCCTTGTTGGAGGAGGTGTGTCACTAGCGGTGGGCTCTGAGGTTTCAAAAGACATATGCCATTCCTAGCTAGCTCTTTCTGCCTCCTACTTGCAGATGAAAATGTGAGCTCTCACCTGCTGCTCCAGCACCATGCTACCTCCTCCCATGCTCCCTGCTGTGATAGTCATTGGCCTTCTGAAACAGTGAGCCCCAAATGAAAGGTCTCCTTTTATAAGTTGCCTTGGTCATGGTGTTCTGTCACACGCCTAAGAAGTCACTAAGATGACAACCCTCAGTTGTCTCTCTGTGTCTGTCTCAGGTAAGGTTAGAAGTAAGGACAGAGTAAAGGACAGAGGTGTGAAGCTACCAAAGAAAGGAATAGTGACACACCTGCCTTTTCAAACAGAAAAATCAAGGTCCCTCTACATGGAAGAGAAGAGAGTGTCAGAAACAGGCACAAACATGAGCATCCCCTTCATAGAGAGATGACTTTCAGGTTCGCTGAGATTCAGTGGAAATCAGATCTTGAACAAAAGCTGAGCTGTTTATACTTATGTAATTTCAGTTTGATCATACTTTAGAATACATTTTCATGGCCTAAGTTCAGGTCTTCTTATTGTGTAGTTCCTTTGTAAAATTAAAACATCAAGACTTTGACAAAAATCTTAGTTTATTGTATAATTTTCCTTTTTAGTTTAAATTTTCTGTGCACGAGCATTTTGTTCACATGTATGTCTATGTATGATGTGCATGTACCTGCAGAGGTTAGAGGAGAAAGCTGGAGGCCCTGGAATTGAAATCACAGATGGTTGAAATGCCACGTGCATGCTGGGAACTGAACCCAGGCCCTCTGGAAGAGAAAGTGTTCCTAACCATTGAGCCATCTCTCCAGTACTACTTTTCTTTCTTTCTTTCCTTCTTTTTAAAAATCACAGTACCAAAATCCAGCCCTTTATTATTTTAATTTTTACTATTTGTTTATTTATTTTATTACAATTACTCAATGTATGGGGTGGGTGAGTATATGCATGCCGTGCCATATGGAGGTCAGAGAACAACAATAATAACAATAGACACACACACATACAGACTCACTAAGTTGCCTAGGCAGGCCTTTAAATTTGTAGCCTTGCTGCTTTGGCTTCCTGAGTAGCTGGGATCACAGGGATACATTGCAGCAGCTGCTTTGTGTAACACTCTATTGCAAACACAAGCCCTGGTACCACTCTTTCCCTACCACTCTTTTTCCTAGTTAGGAATTTCCCCTTTTGCCTGATTCCTTCCTTCTTTCCTTCCTTTCTCTCCTTCCCTCCCTCCCTCATGCCCTCCCTCTCTTCTTTTTCTATGCTGCTAAGCAGTTTTGCACACTCCTATATGGGTTTCTGTATGTTTGTGCATGCAGTGCTCATGGAGGCCAGAAGAGGGCATGGGAGCTGGATCTCCTGGAACTGGGGTTGCAAACAGTTGTGAGCTGCCATGTGGGATCTAGGAAT
>LOJH01027389.1:20388-36603 GCA_001685095.1 Ellobius talpinus
TGCCAACCAAGATCTCTACAAGCAGACACGGGCTTGGGGACAGCAGTCCTATGGGTGAGTCTGATTTTCAGGACCCTATAGCTCTGCTAAGGATGTGTATATGTCTTTCTTAGACCCTTCTATGCTTTTAAACACATATTACACATGTGTTTTATATAGGTAAGCATAGCTCAGTTTCCCATTATCTTCTAGATCTCAAATTGTTGAAAGCATTAAATTCTAATTTTTTATTATTTGCTTTTGTTTTGCATTATCAGAATTTTAGCTAATATTGACATTATATATTATGCTTTTGAATTTTCCACTAAGAAATCAGATTCCTTATTAATCCTAATTATAAACAAAATATGACTTATGTCATTCAATACTAGTCACACTAATCTATGCATATAAACACAGATAATTTAGCTATCATATTTATTTTAAAAAATGACAGCAATAGTTTCCCCTCTGTGGATTGTAACATACCTATCCATGGTTTTTGACCAGGTTTCCAGTAACAGACAAGGACTCCCTGCTGTGTGATAGGAATCATATCCAATCAGAAAATGGTTACCTTCTTCAGGAGATCTGGCTGAACTCCCTGTATGCAATGCTACAAACTGGCCAGCAAGATGTGCCCTTTGGTAGAAGAGTGGCAAGTTGGCTATGGTCAGTTTGCAGCATTGCATACAAGGACCTCAGCTTGCTTCCCCTCAGAAGCCTTATAGCACCTTCCAGCACTATGCATGTTAGCCATCATGGAGGAAGCTTCTGGACCAAATGACCAATTAATTGCAGCTTTCTTTCTCTGTCCTATGACCAGAGCACGTGGTACCTTTAACAAAAGAATCTTAATCATCAGGTTCCGGTAGCAACCAATAGCAGTATAAATTGTCCATATTGCTTTGGGGACCTTAGAAGCTTCCCTGACCAATCCTTCATGGGAAGTCATCCTACCCTTGGCACTAGAATTTTTAGTTAATAGCCCATGGCTTCTGGGAGCAACTATATTCACCCAAACAGTGCAAATACATGCCAAGGTCTACAATTAATTTTATTTTTCAATTTGTGTTATTTATTGAGCAATGATGGTGACAGCTGGAACAAAGCATGCATTGCAAAATCAGCCTTAGATCTCTCATAGGCTGAGTTCTAAACTGTGGTTGCAGAGTGAGTGCTAGAACAGAATGATGGGCTAAAGAAAACCTAGGTAACAAAGATCTCTTCAGGAAAAGCTGACTGATGCACCTACCCTAAAAGCCCACACAATGTGACGTTACTTAGAAAATATGTCAAAATTCTGTCTTCAATATAATTCTTTTCTAAAATTTATTGTTAGAGAATTTCATGCCTGAATATAATGAATTTTGATCAAATCTATCTCTTCTGCACTCCCTATGTACCAGATTTCTTTATGAATTTTTTCATCTATTGTAATGTTGGTTTCCTCTACCCTCTCAGCTCTTATACCTTTCCACTTCCCATATCCTCCTTCTACTTTCATACATGATGTAGTCTACCAGACACCAAACTCCATTCCTTTTGTTTTTTTTTTCAAGACAGGGCTTCTCTGTGTAATAGTCCTAGCTGTCCTGGAAATAGCTTTTTATATCAGGCTGTAAACCCAATTCTTAAAGTCGACTCATCTTCCTCTTATGGATTGAATGATGAATGAAAATGTGGTACTTTTATAAAATGGAACTTTATTTGGCCATTAAAAAAGAAGGAAAGAAAACATGGGGTCCACTGGTAAAAGAATGGAATTAGAAAATAATATATTAAGTGAGGTAACCCAGCCTCAGAAAGGCTATATGTTCTGTAGCATATGTGGATCCTAGCTTCTAACTTAAGTATATGTAGGCTTATGTAGGAATTAGATTGTATAGAGCCCAAGACACTAGAAAAGCAAAGGTTTTGATACAATGTTCTGTGGGCTTACTACCGTCTGTGTTGGACTGGTACAGTCTCCAGCTCTCTGAAGAATTAGGTTAGACTGCATTTGGCAGGAGAATTGCAGGCGCCATTATGATTGGAAGCTTGACTATTGCACATACCACAGATTGGATAGCACAGGATGACGTAAAATTTAATAATGTGATATTCAGACTGAAGAGCACCAACTCCTATGGAACGCGTGGCTAGCAAAAACAGCTTGATTCTGGGTTTAATTAAGCAGTTAAGGGCTATTCACGTGATCTACTTATTATTCCAGGTATAAATCTTATATGTTTTATTTTGCTTTGTTTTGGGGAAGCGATACCTAAAGAAGAAAAAGAAACTAATACCATAGAGGTCTCATAGAGTCTTCCCATCATTGGAGGTATTAGATCCTCCTCGTTTAAACAATCTCCATGGAGTATGTGTCAAAACTCCTGACAGGAAAGATGCAAAATGCAGCCACTAAAGGACCTGACCCTGCACCTACTCCATCAGGAGCTTGCATACTGATATCTTTCACTTTCTGATTGCATGGAAGAAACTGCTTTTAGTAGAAGATGGAATGCTTAGTTGTCATTTCATATCTGATTTTGAATTTCAAATCCAGGATTTATATCAGATCTCTTATAGTTAGTCAGGTATTACAGAGTGAAAATAAATAGTGAATTGTCTGAGACTAACTTAGGAAATATGATACAGACATTATTTTATTGATACAGACATTAATTGCAATTCACCATACATGTAAATTAATGGAAATGACTATGTATGTATATACAATTTTTATAAATGCAGAATTTCAGCTTCACCAATACCCTTTCCATTTTGTGACAAACCTTTGCTGGGGAAATAACACACACACACACACACACACACACACACACACAAACACCTACTCTTTTAGAAAGGGGATCCACAACAAAATGAAGTAATGATTGCACAGAAGTTCAAGTTGGTGAGCCAGTGAGTTTTCTGTGTTCACTGTCAGGGGTAAGGGTGAAAGGTTACTTACAAGTAGAAGGGATAATTCAAAAGCAACTGCTCTAATGAAAAGCCCACTCCTCCACAAGTTCATTTATTGAGGAAAGCTGAGACCCCAGGTCCTCTGCACATCTTGCATGCAGCTCAGAGGTCCAAGAATGGCTTCTTCCTGCTGCTGACGTGGCCACAGTCTCCTCCCCACAGCAGTTAGTTGCTCCGTTTTATTCTGGGAAGGGACCATGAAGAAACTTCTCCTTTTACAAAGCTGGTATACTTTGTTATATTTATGAGAATTTACCAGATAGCCTTTAGATATAGAACCAGAGCATCATTTAATAAGCATAGGAATTGATTCATAGGAAAGTTAAACAGCCAAAGGGCATAGCTCAGCATAGAAAGGGTAATGGAGATAACTGGACCCGAATTCAAGATTATGTATATCAGTTTATCCCTTTCTTACCTTTTTTGTTGCCTGTCCTGTTATGCTTTTTTGCCTTTTAAAATATTTTTTGTTTTTCAATGTTGTAACTTTTTTTAGATAGCTTTAGATAAAAATTATCTTGTAGTATAATATAAAAATGTTCAAATGTACAAAAAAATATGAAAGAACTCCTTAATTAGCTTATTTAGAGGTAACACCTACGTTTTACCAACTTTCAACTATATTGAACAATGCAATGCCATTTGCCTAGATATCTGTTTGATGCAATACAGAACTTTATTCATCAGGTTATTATTTGAATAGTTTGATGCTCTATCAAGTTTATCTAATTTGTGTTTTAATACATAAAGCATTTAATGCTTGCAGTCTTTAAGGTCTTTAAATGGGGTATAATTGACTCTGATTTTTTAAGTTCATACTGATAGTCCTTACCTTCTAAATGCAAAATATAAACCATTAACATGTATTATAGTGTAATATAACTAACTGGATATAGGTGTGCCATTTTAATTTCTCTTTGAGTACCATCTTGGTCTTTTTTTTCCCATTGTTTCTTTTTTCCACTAAATTTGTAAGGAGCTATTTTATTGGTGCTTGTAAGTGAATCTACGAGAGCCCAAGCTAGAGGGGGTATCAAATATTTATTGGGGAACACTCATGAAAAACAATGGAGAGAGCCACCTGATCCTCTACTCTCTGACCAGATCTCAGACCACCAACCAACAGAGAATGAGCATGCTTCCTGTCTGTGCTTATAGTACCTCAGACCATGCCCTAATGGGAAGGTACCTGAAAGGCTATAGACTGAATGAATTCCCACAACACTATTTCATTTCAATTGTTCAATGCCTTTTTACTATATCTCTTAGCTTCATTTTAGGGAGCACCATTATAGGTAACACTTAAATTTACAGACTTTACCTCATACTCATCACAGAGATGACCTTCTGGTTAATGCCTTCAGTCTTCTAGAAGTTCCCAGTGTCATAGCATCCCACATAAAAAGAAGAAAGCACAAAACTATACATACCTTAGCTTTTGTTTTCTCCAGCCTATTTTCGTCACATACATATATCATAAACTGTACATGTTTAAGTTTCATGTATATTTTATTATACTGAATACAATATTTGACACTGATATTTATGTATTTTCTAGGAGTAAAAATTTTGTATGCATACAATTATCTGTTTTCCAAAATCTCAGATTTTATCTAATATCTTTTGCCTGAATAACTCCCAGGAAGATTTCCTTTAGATATTGTTTTCTGAGCTGAATAAAAAACACATTTAAGTTTCACCTATGAGTATGTGTCTGTTTTCACATTCTTTTTTTTTTTGAAGGATGTCTTCGCTGGTATAGAATTCCAGGTTGGTGGATAGTTTTCTATCCTAGCACTCTGAAGTTATCTGTCACACTCTTTTGTATTCCACTGTTTGTGATGTCTGTCTTTGTCTATATAAACTTTTCCTGTATCCAACTTGGGTTTTTATTGTGAGTCTTTCGATATTTCCTTTTTTGCACTTATATTTTGTAGACTTGGATAAATTTATTTTCAGTCTCTGTAGTTGCAAGCTGCCAATAAATTCAGATAGCATTTGGAAACTCTTTATTTGAATATTTTTCTTCTTTCTTTTCTCTATCTTTCCATTCTAGAATTCTATTAGCTACTTTGATGTGGTTTTCCAGGTCCCGATCTTCTATTCTTGATTGGCTCTGTTTTTTTCTTGTCTTTGACTTATAGCTTGTATTCATCTATCTTCGGGACATTTCCAGCCATACTTCAATCTTCCATTGACCACAGTCAGTAAAAGTTCAAAATTTTATATTTTTTATATTAAACTGCTCAGATCTCCATATGACCTTTTTAAGTCCTCAAATTTTCTACTTGCCAGACAATTGTACATATGGCTTTAATAACTGTAAATACTGAAAATATCTGACAAACTCAAAATCTGCCTTATCTCAGGATCTGTATTCATAAACAGCTTCTTTTTCTTATGCCATGTCTTCCTGGTCACTTGAAAAATGAGTAATATGGGGATTATAACCAGAAAACCTGGAGCGTGAAGTTCTAGAGATTCTAGGCTCAGCTGTATTTTTCCAGAAACACCTAGCAGGCAGTTAACTTTAACCTTAAAACCAGCAGTAGGTGGGAGTTGAAGGATTTTTGTCACCCTTGGCTGCATTGTTTCCAGTCTTCCCTCTGCTCCTGTAGGCAAAGGATCAGTAAAAGGTGTGAGGAAGATTTATTATACTCAGAATCTGAGGCACTTTTTCTCTTTTCTTTCTCTCATTCCTCCATTCCTTTACTTTCCAGCTACTGTGAATATATATGTGTGTGTGTAGAGATATGTATGTATGTATGTATGTATGTATGTATTAAATAACATTGCCCTTGAGTCTTCCCAGTGAATAAGACTAAATATGTCCTTCCATGTTATGCAGGTGAACAGATTGTCAGAGGCCTATAATTCACACAGCCACATTCTGTGACTCCATTCTTCTGGAGTTCATTGCACTTTAGTTTATAGTTTTCCTTAAAAAAAAAGTCTGTGTTGAAGAACTATTTTACTATGGGAGGAAACAGAACTGAGCTAAAGTTATCTTTTATCCACTCTGGTTAGTATATATTTAATTCTTAAAATAGCCAAGGAATATTACTTTGCCTTGATACAAAGAGACTGAGATTTTGGGGTTGAATTGTCAGCATTTTCATTGACTAGCTGTTTAGATTCCCAGTTTATCATTTATACTTTTAAAAAATTAATAATAGTAACAAACATTGAACATCAAAAATCAGCGTCAATTTTAAGCATAAATTGAAAGACCTTTGCACTGGTACATAGGATTTGTTTACATTTTTGACATTATTATTATCTTTGTTATTATTGAACAATGTTCTCTTCTTTTGCTAAAAACATAAAGATTCGATAATCTGTACCAAGAAACTTGGGCTCCAAAAATTCACAAAGGTATTTCAGTAACAAACTTCAGATTAAGTCTTGTTCAAGTGCACTCTTCCATCCTTTGAAGGACTACAGAAAACAGACAGACCAGTGTGCATGGAGACACCTGCCTGAGGGAAATGAGAATTTGTCTGGCTAAGATGCTGTGGAGTTCTGGGCTTCTGGACACTCCTGTTATGTGCCTGACTCAGTACAGATGCTATGTAGTTGACTAGACAGAAAATGTGACTGTGGCTCAAATGCCTATTCACCAGTGAGAGCCATACCGTCTTTGATCCGCAGAGCGGATTTATTTTCTTGCATCTGGCCACACGACTTTCTGCCATCCATCCATCTTAACTTCCCCAAAGCCAATGTTATCACTACTGTTGAAATACTAAAGTTTATTTTAAAAATAATTTTATAGTTTTGAATATTGCTTTTGAAAGTCAAAAATAAAGTAAAAATAAATCCACCAAATGAATGCCCACTTTCTCCTCATTTGGACTACCTCTCGCGGAACACTTGCAAGGGAATGGGTTTCTTTTTTTCAGACGAGTTAATAGGAAAAAAAACTGACTGGGGAGCAGAAAGTGAGTCTGTCTGCATTTTTCATCATCTGCAGCTGCCTCTAGCTGCCGGTCCTGCGCTTTTAAAATTTAGGGGTATTATGGAAATGGTGAAACTTGTGAAGGGATTGCCTCGGGGAAAGAAGTTATAAACTTCACAAGACTCATGAATCATAGGCAAAATTTATTCAGAGCAGAAACCGCCGTGGTTTTCAGACATCACACCGACAGGGTGGCTTTGCGGAGCCACTCTGGCCTGAAACCCACGCAGACTCAGGAAAGGCAGCGTTGTTGTCTTGCGGGCCATTCATCTAATGTATATTTTGTCCCCAAGGCAAGCATCAAATGAGAGTTTTTCAAATAGTGGTAAAGATTCTTACATATGGCCATGTAATAAACATGAATTAAGAAGAAGAATACTGTTCTCCAAAGCAGGTATTTACAGGAAGGCATTAAAAGTGATTTAACAGAAAGCATTGAGATGTAGCATGAAGCAATGCCTAGAAAAATACTACAATTCTATGGGGGCCTCTAGCTCTAATATTTGTTTAGTCCCATAAGTTGAAAGTTTCTGACTCTACCAGCAACACTGGGAAATGCTACTACTCCATGGCATCTGTGTCCCCTTCTGCATGTGAGGATTGATGAGCCAGGCCTTCGTCTACTCACAATTGAATATTTATACCAAATATTTATTATTACTTTCCTCTCAAATAACTAGCTGCACTTTCCTTGAACTAAATTAAAAAGCAGGATGTAAATCATCTGTATATTGTGGCTGCAATTATGTAAAAATTTCACAGCATATGAAAAAGGGACTAGAAGGAAATATACAGAGATTATTTTAATTACAGGAGTGTGGTAGAAATTACAAGAGTTTACAAACAGGCACGCCATTTAAACTTTATGTAAGATCAGGCTCTTAGTTTGATAATTGTACTTTCTTTAAAAAGAAAAAAAAGTTCCCCAATGGCAAATGAAAGTCTGTCGACTTGAAGACAAATTAGTTGGTGTTTAAATAAATCAATTGTCTACTTTTCAGGAGCTCCTACACTAGCTTCCAGGTCAGTTTCTCGTGCAGGCAATTTGTTGCACCATTCATCTTACTGAGGTTGATTGAGCACTTCATCTGGATACGGGCAAGAGGGCAGAGCCCATCCCATGACTTTCATTCAGATGTCCAGTGTCCCCCTTGGAAAGTTCCTTACTGCACTCCTGATGGTCAGTCCAGTGCCTTTCCTTTTGCTACCAAATTTCTCATTGAAGTCATCTTCGAAAGCTTTGTGCCCAAAAGGTGATCCAAAGGATAACATCTACCTTCTTCCACTGTCCCCCGCTGGTGAGCTGCTCAACACCGTTCCTTTCTCTCCCCAGTGGCAACAGCTCTCTAAGACTGGTGACACTTGGGCATGACTCAGCATTACTCACTGCAGAGGGATGTTTCAGGTCATAGCCATCTGCATCTTCATAAGCCTTCTCACACCATGGCTTACCTCACATTGAGTCTACTTCTCAATGCTTTGAGTGTGCCTCTCCATGTTTATGCCTCTTACTCTGCCCCAGATTTAGGCTTTTCCATTCTCCAAAATGCTTCAACATTTTCCTCACTCCCTCAGAGTCTTGTCTGCTTGGTTAGAGCTTCCAATGATCATAGCATTGTTATGTGCATGTATGTATATGTATCAACATATAAGCACATACATCATCATACATAGGTTTTACTGGGAACATATTCTGAGACAGGCTCAGTACTTGAGCAGGAGCACAGACTTCATTTTCACTTCAGTTCACCCTTACAGAAACCATAGATGGTGTCATTTTATTTTTGAAATAAGAAAAGCTCTGAGCTCAGGGTTATCAGTCCATTTTCCTAGCCTGTACTGTCCCGGTAATAGAAATGGGCCCCAGTGGAGTATGTATGGAGGATCAACATTATAACTCCCGCACTCTGCCTAATCTTACTCTTCTAACTCTGAGATCTGACCTGACCTTTCTGGTGAACTCTTTTTCCATCAGTCTTTTCAGAGAAACAATACACCAAGTGGTGTAGGAGGTCCTTCTGGCTATGTGTTGCTTTCATTGGTTAATAAAGTAACTGCTTTGGGCCTATACCAGACCTATAGGGGAACAGAGCTAGGCAGGGAAAAACTAAACAGAATGCTGAGAAGAAGAGGCAGAGAGATATGCCATGGATCTGCCAGAGACAGATGCTGGGAAGTTTACAAGGTAAGCCACTGCCATGTGGTGATACACATATTAGTAGAAATGGGTTAAATTAAGATGCAAGAGTTAGTCAATAAAAATCTAGAGCTAACAGGCCAAGCAGTGATTTAATTAGTACACTTTTGTGTGATTATTTCAGTTCTGGGTGGCTGGGACAAACAAGCAGCTCTCCCCTCCAAAAACCAAGTATTCATATTCTTGTCATGTTATGTTATGCTATGTTATCTTGTACTGTGTTATGTGACACACCATAACATCTGGGAAGGAAGTCTCTTTTCCTACAATTGCTCCTGCTGTGGTCCATTCAACATCACTCTAACTACCATTTGTACTCCAAATTCCTCTCTTCTCCTCTGCTTTTTCCTTTTCTCTATCGCACTGGTCAAGAGAGTTGCCAGAATTCAGAGTTTGTTGTTGTAGCTTTTGTTTCAAAGCCTCTGTCAGTTTGCAAGAAGAAGCATACACAAAACATGCATACAGATATTTCATAGCATCAAAGCCAAACAGCAAAGGATCCATTGCAAAGAATGAAGACAGCATCAGTTATACAAGGGACAAATGTCTTCCCAATCCAATAAGTTAGCATAGATGGAAGGAATAAAGTCATCAACATAAAAAGCAAAGAACCTTACAAATCATGTCATAAAATCCATATCAAAAGTAAAATTACTGAATTCAGTCCCCTGCACAACAAATGAATTAATCAATTAGTGGGCCAATAAATAAAATTATGCAGGCCCAAGTCATGGTGTGAAAAACATATCAGAAAAACACAAGGGGTTCCAGTCAGGAACCACTGGGTAAGCCAAAGGCATGAGGAAAGCAAAACACACATTCCATAGTGAGAAAACAGCCAATATTCCATCACTATAAAACTGACTATGACAAATTCTCCTGTCAATCCCTTGGCAGCCCAAGGGTATTTGTGTGACCTTGTGAAGTTGATCAGCTGCACTTGGGACCGCCATCACTCTCAAAGAAACACCAAGCAGAAGCTGTAAGAATCAGCTCCATGCCACTGGCCTGGGTTTGAACTCCAGCTTCAATTTTAACCAGCTGTATGGTTACTTAACCTTTCAGTACCTCGCTTTTTCCCATAGCAAATTTTGGCTAGTAGTTGTACTTATTTTATGAATGTCTTCCAAAGGCCAAATGAATGAGTATCCATGACATGGTCAGATTAGTGCCACATAGAAATATAATAAGCCATAAATAAATACTTAGGAAGATTGAATAAGTGTGTGTTTCTCTGATGAATCAGCATTTGTGGCTACCTCTTTGCTACCAAATAAGTTATTAGTTCATCTGTCTGCATCTTCATCATTTTAGTCTTCAAAAAGGTCAGTCTATCCTTCAACATCATGACCAGTTCTTTACTATCTTGTTCTGTGTGCTACTAAATGAAACCAGAGGGCCTGGCCGTCTCCTTTCCCTGCTGCTTTTCGGTCCTTCGTACTAAAATCCCATCCTGTTGTCTGTGTCCACATGTTCTTTAACCTTTCACTCCAGTGTCATCTCTTCAAGTCACTGTATGGTCACACAGTCAGACAGGTCCAAGGTTCCCTCATGATCACATTGATCTCTCTTGGACCCAATGGGCAAAGTGAGAGGAATGCCATATATGGTCATAGTCTGGTTTCTCTGGGTTAAGTTTAGTACATGGAATATTGCATTCAATGTATAGATCGCCCCATTTAAACTCGATTTACCTGATACATATTTTTCTTATTAGAAGTTCAGCAGTATAATTTGAAGTTTCTAAACACAAAACACCACAGCAGAAGTTTATTCAGTCACGAGTCACCTGTTGCTAAGGAACTTTTGTTGTAGCGTGCCTCCCGCCCCCATCATAGAAATCCTGTCTTTCCATTAAATCACAATATGGTGAAAGGGGACTAGCAAGAATTTGGAAAAGTGTTGTCTGACTCCTACTCCACCGCCAGTTGTCCCTGAGTCTTGCATGTACTAGGAGCCTGTTCTTCATGTATGAATAAGATACTGGCCTTGTAAGAGTCAAGTCAAGTTCTTTATAAGAACCTTGTAATGCGATTAGCCCATGGTGGGGATGACTTAAAGATGAGCAATAATAATAATTGTAATAACAGCACTTCTTATGAGCTCTGTTTTCCTGCTGTTTAATTTAATTGGGGTTTTTGAGTTTCAACATTACCAAAGGTATAATTTTTGTTTTATATATTAATTGCAAAGTTGCAGGGCATATGTTACCCATAATTTCACTTCAGAGTCTTTGTTTCTAAAATCCACCCATGTAAGCCAGTCACACTGTGAATTTATACCTTGATATTTCTAATATCATAGAGATTTACATGCCCAAAATTGATTTCGTTTATGTTAATAATCTTCTTCTGACTATATTCTATAGGGTAATACATTGATAAGATGAACATTTAGTAAGATGTTTGACTTTCAAAATACAATGTGTTTGTTTTTTTATTGGTGTGTGATATTCAAGTGGTCTATGGAGAGAATTAAGAAGATGAACGTTTCGGAAGCATATCTTCCTCCTTTCTTACCAGCCCTGTGCCTTTCTGAGCTCCCCCACCGTGTGTGTGTGTGTGTGTGTGTGTGTGTGTGTGCGCGCACGCGTGTGCACCTGCATGCATCTCCCCTTGGTTTCCTGTCTCTTAGTTCACTGAATAATTATATTGTCTTTCAGTAGAGTATCCATGAGCAGTTTTTTGGATCTCTGACCAGGATGTTAAGTGGAGGTTTCTTTGCAAAGGGCTTCCAATATCACCCTAGAGAATCCTACACTATGCCCTAGGAATCAAACCCCTGCTCATTTCCAGAATGATGTATCTATTGAGAAGTTTCATTTTCATGCAGTAACCTCATGTGACTCCTTTGAATTGCTCACATTTGTTTGGGTTTGTGTAGGCAGGGGAATACAAGAGCAATAGTTAGGGCATCCATTGGACTTGAACAGACCTGGGGCAAATTTGCCTGTTAAATGCTTTTTCTTTGCAGTTTCTACATAAGAAATCATCTCACTTATAAAAGGGAGACGAAGCCATCCTCCTCAAAGGGTTTCAAGGACCAGTGGTAAGAAATGAGCATCACTTTTGCTTCATGCCATTTGTGTACAAGGGACCTCAAACCTGCTGATCCTTCCAGGTCTACCCCATAGTCCAAAGCACAGGATAAAATAAACATCAACAATCGGGAGAAAATAAATCCAGAGAAAACACATTTCGAGCTATAAACATCCAATTTACAAGCATGTGTTGAGAACACTATTAAAACATCAGGTGCCAAAGTGTAGGTGAGTCTAACCCACAAGGTGTAAATAATACAGGCAATAGAAAATAAGCAATTAACTTTCTTATTATTTTGCTTAATTTTGAAAATATTTTCAGTGTTTGAAATGGCTGTGGGAATAAAGTTGGTTACCGGAGTAAAGAAATTAAACTTTCACTTAGCTTTCCCTAAGGGAAACAGGAGATCTGCTCTCAGTAAACATTTACTAATGGGCCTTTGGACTGTGGAGTGTGAAGATACATTAAATTACTAGGGGTTTATTCTTTGTCAGGAAGGGAAAAAAGTGAGATGTTGATTTTTCACACCCAGAAGACTAGTGAGCCTTTTTGATTTCTAGTAACACAACTTGCCTTGTCCAAATTCCTTTTCACAAATAGTATGATTGTATTATGAAATGCGGCATTTATATCTTGGAATTAAACAGGAAAGGTAGTTCTCAAACTGACCAAATGAAAAGCAAAAGGCATCTGAGCGTAAATGAAAGAAGACTATAACAAGATATAGAGTGATTAATAAATGGCAATTTTGCCTACCAAGGGTGTATGTATACCCTTCTGAGACCTCAAACCCTAGTGACAAACTTCCTACAACAAAGGCACACCTACCACACCAAAGTCACACTTTCTAATAGTACCACTCCCTGTGGGCCTTTAGGGACCATTTTCCTTCAGACTATGACATTGCTGTCTATAGTGATGAATGAAGAAATGGACAAATAGAATAAATTAAAACAACTACATCTCCAAAATAGATATTTGGTAAAGCCTTTCTGGGTAAAAAAAAAAAAAATATCTCTTTGTGCCTGCCTCCAGAAGCCTGGCTTCTAATTGTTTATAGATAATGGTAGAACCAGAAAAAGGTAATGCCATCAAAAATACAGGACACAGTGAGGAAGTCCCCAGCAGAAATACACACACACACACACACACACACACACATACACACATTACTAAAGATCACATCTAAGAGCACTTTATATATATTAGAAAAGCATGTATATCTAAGTCCCATCCAGTTGTAGTTTGAATGAGAATGGACCCCATAGACTCATATGTTAGAATACTTGATCCCCAATTGGTGGAACTGTTTGGGCAGGATTTGGAGATCTGTCATTCCTGGAGGAGGTGTGCCAATGTGGTGGATTTGAGGTTTCAAAAGACTATGTAATTCCCAGCATGTTCAATGTCTCCTGCTCAACAGTTAGAGCTATGAGCTCTCAATTTTTCCTGTTGCCATGGCTTTGTTCTGCCATTATGGACCCTGACCCTCTGAAACCATAAGTTTCCTTGGTCATGGTGTTTTGTCACAGCAAGAGAAAAGTAACTAGACAGACCCATAACCCTTTTTATTTTTGTTTTTTTTACTTTTGAGACAAAGACTCAGTTAATTCCCAAACTTCCCTGGAACTCAAACTCCTCATGCCACAGCCTATGAGTAGTTGGTCTGATTCCTGTTCACCATTACTTCTAGCTTCCATTCTTTAATAATTTAATAAGAATTAACCACCAGCTCTTTGCAACAGACTGCACTGGGCTCTCAGAATTTCCATGAATAATACAGACATGTTCCCTGTCCTAGTGATGTTCACAAACTCTGAGAAGCATAATTTGTTCTGCTACTACAGAAAGTTGCAGATTGCCCCAGAGTCAGATTACTGAATGTAAATGTGGTACAAGGCTGGATGTCTATTTCTACTGTTTGAATCTTCAATCTTCCCCAAATGCCCCTATCTTAAAACCTTGGCCTCAAGATTCCACTATCAACAAAGATGTATAAGCTTTAAAGGCTGAGAACTTATGTGAGTTTTAGGTTGCTGGGTGTAGTGAGAACTTTTCTATTCATTTTCCTGTCTTGTGCTTCCTGATCACTTTAAGATGAACAGTGTTTCTCTCCACATGTGGTCCTGCCATGATGTAGCACCCTAGCACTAGGCCAAAAGCAGGAAGGCCAAATGTTCATGGACTAAAACCTCAAAGACTATGAGTCTAGATAAACCTTCCCCACTTGAAACTGGTTTGAGGCATTTATTATAGTAATGGGACCCCCAAAGATCTTCATCAAAGTATGGAAGTATAAACATCCTTAATGCCTGCCTTTCCTCCTGACTCATAGCATTAGAGAGATGCACTCGGACCTCAGTAGTAAATCACAATGATAACATTACCATAAGCTTTTCTATCCAATAATGTAAAGCAGAAACATTCATAGCACAGTCACTAACCTGTCAGGATGGAGAATTTTTTTCTAAATAAAACTCTAAAAAGAGATGCAAGTAAGGAACATTGTAGAATCCCTGGGTGGGGCAAGGTACAGTAGGAACTCTGTTATAAGATGCTGGCTAGCCACCAAAGACACTGTCTCTGGGATGCTAAAAGTACATAGCTAGATCCAGCATCATGGGATTGGGAATTTATTTCTTTTTTCTTTTTTCTTTCTGAAATTCAAAAAGAAAAATAAGTGTACTCATAAAACCACTTGTATAAAATGTCTGAATTTTTTTTAGCTAAGAAATCTCCAAGACCACATGAAATGTTTGTTTAAACAGGTTTTTGGTGTGACAGCTATCTTCAGATGATGGCAATTGTTTCCCTCTGGAAAAAAGTCGTTCCTTGGAGAACTTCCAGATATTCTGGACTTTGGTCCCTGCCTAAACTTCCTCTCTCAAATACAGAAAGAGCATCAGTTCCTTCAAACTGTCCTTGTAGGTAAAGTCCTCATCTTCATACTTCAAAAAACCAAACAAACAGCTCATCCGCACACCTAGGGCACACATCACCATGTTCAACTCACTTCAGTGGCCAGAACACACTTGGGCGTAGTCACCTTCGTGGTTATGAGTGTTCCATATGTCACCAAGGGAAGCAGCCCCACATTCGAGAGTTCTAAGCCCATGCCAGAATTTATTTGGGGAAATTGTTTCTGTTTTATGAGGGATTGCAGATCATTATACATTCCTACATTTGATAGAAACTAATCGGCAGTGTTTGAAATGACCTAGAATGACCATTATTGTAATGTGATTTTCTTGAAATACCTACTATTGGTTGAACATAAACATGGAATTGAAGAAAAGAAAAAATAAAACAGTTCAATGTGAACCGAGGCTAATATTGTGCTATCCAGTTATCAAAAGTCAAATTTTACAAAAGTCATCAATTTAGGACAAATGCAGAGCTGCTCAGAGGAGTGATGACAATGATCACCCCCAAAATATTTCATCTCCAGAAGATGTTTGTCGTACATGCATCCCTACTCTTGGGGACCTTCCATGAATAGACAGTAAACAGGACTAATTCATATACTTTACACTTGGTAAAACCAGACAGTGTCTGATAATTGTTGATTACATTGTGACATCTAGGGAAAAAAACCCAGCAAGATTTCCAGATCTTTGTTATTTTTCTCCTTATCATAAGGTAATGGAAGCTACAGATCTGGTTTTTCCTTGATTAAAGGAATTATTTCACTGTGTATTTGAAAAGCTATACAAAACTTTTGGAAATGTGGATATGTGGGTCAACCTTTTGAGGGCTGCCTGTTAGTTTGGTCTTCTGAGCAGTATTTATTCTCCCAGGTAAACATATTTTCAGTAAGGCAGAAAGTACTCACTTGAGCAGTTTTTCTTTAATTTCTGCACACACCACAACCAGGGGCCTTTTACTTAATATGTGTTGAGAATTTTTATTGCTTTTATGTCTTCTGAAGCAATCCAGCATAGATAAGCTGTTTGGATAGAGACATCTTACAATCTCTATAGAACAGCTCAGTTTGGAAAACATCCTACAGACATGATTTGCTGGAGGCGATCTAACATTATAGATGAAAAGTCTATACTAAGACAAAAGGAAAAAAA
>LOJH01027391.1:6419-18078 GCA_001685095.1 Ellobius talpinus
ACCTGGCCTGCTGGGATTTGGAGTCCAGACCAATACAAACTCTCAGGCCTGGAGCCTGGGATAGATGCAAGGGGCTGGGGTCTACGCTCCCAATTTAACACACAGGAGGGCATCCAATGCCTTAGAGCTGGAGTTAGGTGTTTGTGAGCCTCCTGCAAGGGTGCTGGGAGCTGAACTCAGGTCTTGGGAAGAACAGCAAGTGCATCTGAACAGCAATGAACCAGCTCTCCAGTTATTTCTTTTGTTTTTTGGGGGGTTGATTTTTTAAGACAGGGTTTCTCTGTAGCTTTTTGGTGCCTGTCCTGGAACTAGCTCTTATAGACCAGGCTGGCCTCGAACTCACAGAGATCCACATGCCTCTGCCTCCCAAATGCTGGGATTAAAGGCTGTGCTACCACAGCCCAGCCTGTTGTTTCTTTCAGGAAGGTTTGTTGTTGTTGTTGTTTTTTCAAGACAGGGTTCCTCTGTATAGTTTTGGAGCCTTTCCTGGAACTCACTCTGTAGACCAGGCTGACCTCAAAATCACAGAGCTCCACCTGCCTCTGCTTCCCAGCTCTGGGATTATAGGTGTGCACTACCACTGCCTGACCTATTATGTTTTTTGGAGACAGGGTCTCTCTATGTAATCCTCGATACATAGAGCAGGCTGCCTCAACCTCAGAGATCCTCTTGCCTCTGCCTCCTGAGTGCTAATATTAAATGTATTTGCCAGCACTGCTCAGCTTCCTGTTGTTATTTCATAAGCACACGATCCTTCCCCTTTCCACTCCTCCTCCTAGGAGCACTCTGTACATGCCAGAGATGACTTTGGCACTTTTACACACTTCTGTAACACATCCCAAAGGACTCCACTGCGACCCCTTCCCATCACTTGCAACCAAATCTATTCCTGGTCCAATCCCAGTTGGTCACTAAACTGTCTTTTGTCACTACGGATTCAATGGAGGAGCTGTTCTGCCATCAAGTCTCCTTTTCCTGTGGGGCAGCAGATGACTGTCCCTCCTTCACCACCTGCCTTGCCAGTTCCTAATCTTACAGAACATTCTAGTGCACCTAATGACTCATGGGAACCATGTCTATCAGAAGGAGAGAGTTCTGTTGGAACAAGAGTCTGCAAGGGAGGGAGTAAGGCCTTGGTAGGAGGGTCTTGAGTTTGACCTCAGTCTGGCAGAGTTTGGGAGCAGAAGTCAGATCATCAGGTAGCTGACTGCAATGAGGGCCCATCACATCCACGCCTAGGTTTAGGTGACTAGTGTAGCCTACAGCCAGAGAGAGGTTTCACTTCAGCCTGTGCAAGGGGTCTGGCTCCTTCTGATGCTGATAGATTGCACAGTCTTTAACCCCACCCCTTATTTTTGGGTGCTCTCGTCTAGGGCAGAGCATTTCACTTTGCTCAGGCTTTCTGCAGGACTGGGTTGCTGTGACTAGTAACTCACTGTGAGCCTGGTGCCTTGTGTACATGCTGGGCTCAGCAGTCAGTGAGCATCCAGGAGTGATGGCCGGACAGGCTGAGGAAGTTTCTAAGTGACTCAGTGGAAAGATTTTGCCCTCAGAAAGAACTGGAATCCTAGTATTACAGCAAAGAGGTGACCAATCAAAGCCACCCTCTGCCCAGTCCCACAGAAGGTGACACATGGAAACACAACTAGCTTTCCTGGGAACCTCCCAACCAGGACGGCTCGCTCTGCTGCCTCGGCTCCTGCCAGTGGGGACACACGGAACCACACTGCAGTGGTAATAGCTGCAGCCCACGGGAGCACAGGTGAATTGTGAACGCACATAAACCATCCTCTGAGGGACAAGGCAGGATTTGGGTGGGACCCTCCAGGACAATGGGAGGCCTATACATCAGCAGGCAGTGGAGAAAAGCCCATTGGGTTGGAACTTGCTACTATCATTGTAAGAGTCACCATGAAACAGCCCATATAAGGTCTCTGTGTGCCGGGCGCACCAGTCCCCAGACACTTTAAAACACTCTCACTTAATACAAAGCACAGGCAGTTAGATCCTTATTTCCTAGGTGAGGAAGTAGACGAGGCTGAGAGTTGCCCAGGGCCAGGGATACAATGGGATGGGGATTTGTGTCCCTGAAGTCTATCACCTGGGTCAGATAGCCTGAGAACTGGCACTACCCACTCCACGCTGACAAATAACCACGCCCCCTTGAAAAGAAGGAAACTCTTGCCTTCTGCCCTTAACTACATCTCTTCCTATTCCTCCTTGGACCTGCGTCCTCGGTTTCCCCACGCAGCTCCTGGCTCTCTCTGTGGCTTCTTCCCTCCTAATCTACAGCTTGGCCCAGATTTCTCTGATCCTAAAGGAAACCCTAAAGACTGAGCCTAGTGGCGCAGGCCCGGAACCTGACACTAAGGGTGTAGGGGCCTGCATTTTCCCTGGTGTTCCCTTTCCATCCTCAGCACACATGGCTTAGATAGGGAACACCCTATCTCTTAGGTACCATAGGTAGCGTAAGTGTCCTGAGCCTGGCTAGTCTCTATACAGCAGCTTTTGGTCACAGTGATAGGTTGGGGAATGACCTTATAGGCCAGGATAGGTCAATATGAGTCCCCTTGACATTGGCTGAACCATGAAGGGGCCTCTTCCTTGAGGACAGCAGCCAGAAGCCTGTCATTGTCTTCCCTAATAGTGCACCTGTCTTGCTCTTCCCTCTGACGACACCCGCCTGGCTCCTCCAGGTGCTGCCAGCTCTTTGCCCTTTCGCATGGTGATTGCAGGGCTTCACAGTCAAATTCTCTGCTCCTTCACACCCTGTACTCAAGGAGCTGTTCCCAGATCTGGGCCCCAGTTTGTAGCTTCTTCACCATTCATTCTTCAGGAAATTCCCAGCACTGAAATATGACCTGCTGAAATAGAACTCTGTCCCTCCTGCAAACCCAGGTGTGCTTCTGAGTTCCCCAGCCATGTGCATCTTGACAGACCCTCATAGCCACTACCTACTCTCCCTCTGGTGGTTGAGGCACTGGCTTGTCAGGGACAGAACCTAATCTATGTCTCACTTGAAGCACTAAAAGAACTCACTGGAAGGAAACAGAATAGTTCACAGAATGGAAGGAAAGGCTCAGTCCTAACTTGATTGATGGAAGTCTGAGTGGAGAGTGCAGCCAGAGCTATAATCAGGACCGAGACCAGGGAGAAATGGATTCTAAGCTTGGCATCTGAGCACATCCTTTGCATCGGGTGTCCTGGGTGGACGCGCCTGATTGGTTGTGCATCGGCAGAATAGACCTGGGCAATTTAATAATGAATCTTTCCGTTTCCTCACTGTGCCTCCACCACAGCTCCTGATGCTCTCTTCCGCCTCTCCACCACACACACACACACACACAGACACA
The DNA here is from genome assembly GCA_001685095.1 of Ellobius talpinus. Lineage (NCBI taxonomy): Eukaryota > Metazoa > Chordata > Mammalia > Rodentia > Cricetidae > Ellobius > Ellobius talpinus. Next base: position 9,773 of record LOJH01027391.1, read on the forward strand.
CATACAGACACACACAGACACACACACACAGAAACACACACATAGACAGACATAGACACATGCAGATAGACACATACAGACACAGACACACATACACACACAGACACACACAGAAACACACAGACACAGACAGACACAGACACACACAGACATTCAAACACACACACAGAAACACATACAGACACAGACAGACAAAAACAGACACACAGACAGACACATACAGACACACACACACACACAGAGACACATACAGACACAGACAGACAAAAACAGACACACAGACAGACACATACAGACACACAGACACACAGACACACACACACACCAAATAGCTGCAGCATTCTGAGAAGATTGTCTCTAGAATGGTCTTGCATCTCTCTCTGTTTCTAGTGGGATGCCCTGGGACTCAGTGTTTTGAAGCACAATTAATAAAAACTCAGAGACAAAAATTCGAGTTCAACCTGAAGGTCAGAAAAGCAAAACAGCCAGCCAGTGGCTCTTACTCTACCTCAGTCCGAAATGGTGATCCTGCCTCCAGGAATCTCAGGATGAGACTGAGTCTGAGAATTGTCTCCTCCTGTTTTATAATCCTCTCTAGTTCTGGGATTGAAGGCGTGAACAACTACCGTCTGGTTTCTAAAGCAAGCTAGTGCGGCTACTGGGATTAAAGGTGTGTGTTATTGCTGCCTGGTCTGTAAGGTGCCTGCAAATGTGGCTGTTTTACTTTTCCTGATCCTCAGGCAAGCTTTATTTATTAAAATATAAATGAAATATCACTACGGTGTTTCTCTCTAGGAATGGGTAATGCAGGCTCTCAAGTTAACCACCTTGTTACACATTCTGGCTTTACCGCTTTCTGACTGTATTCTCAAGGACATTGCCAGCTTCTCTGGGCTTCCGTTCACTCCTATGCAAAATGAGGACACCAGTGCAATCTGCCTCTTACACTGCCTTTAGCGATGAAGTGCTACCGCCACTGCGTGCAGAGTGCTTCGGATGATGAGCCTGGACTGGAAAAGGCTTTTAGAGCCATGAGCTAACGCTGTTATTATTCCCAGGACACCCTGGCTACTCTCTACTCTTCAAACCTTTCCCAGTTGTTTCCCTTCTGCCTAAGGATCCCCAGTCAAATTTCCCTGTAATCCTACAGCCCTTCTCCAGTCCAACTTAAAATGGAAGCTCATTTAAACTCAGACCACTTGTAAGTCCTTCACCAAAGAAGCTCCCCAGGGTCTGTCCGGCATATACCCTAACACAGACAATGCCCCCAACCCTGCCGTTTACCACCCTGTGTTCCAGCTCTTTGTATACTCCTGTTCCAACCTCTCTGTGTAGTTCTGGTCCCTTTGAACCACCCGAGCTGTTTCACATCTGTCTCTTGTACCTTTCCTCACCATTATGAAGTCCATTCACGCTCCTGTTTAACACCTAGCTCACAATCTACTGCACAAGCCAATGCCCAGCATACTATTAGTGCCAAGGTCTGAAGCAGGATAGGGATGGGCAACTAGAGAGGAGCTAGAGAGAATAAACAGGGAGGAGGCAGAATGGACTCCAAGGGACAGGCGCTCTCCCCACCTTTCTCCGTTGCTCTTGCAGGCACCAGGCAGTGGAGCTGCTAGCATTCTCTGGCCCTGGCTGTCCTTACCCACAGCACTGGCTTTCACAAGTTTTTCTGCCACCCATTGTCTGCCCACTATGACTCCTACCTCTTGGCTGCCACAGTCCTGGAAATCTGTCACATCCTTCCTAATACAACAAATATTTAAACACATGGGTCTCCTACCTCCCCCCATAATTGTGTTCTGGAGATCCCCCTTCTCCTCCAGTATTAGCACACTTCCTTGCAAAGCACCTGTGAAGGCTGGGAGCACACACTGCTCTGAGAAGCCTACTCCTGCAGGCCTCCTTAAGTCCACATATTCAGTTCAGCATTTCTAGGAAGAAAGTGTTCTTGTCTCTATTTTACAGTCTGGGGAGGGGGAGACAAAAACAGCCAGCAAGGCTCAGAATATAACTTTCTTAGGTTTCCACAGCCAAGACATACACAGGACTTCTTGGCACCATTCTGACTAACTGGTGGCCTTGTCTGGCATCCTCTGAATCATGTCTCCTAGTAGGAGGATCACCTTCAGTTTCAGTCCAGGCTGGCTTATGCTCTGGAGACAGCATCTCAAAGCCTGTCTCAAGAAGTTCCTCCTGTCCTTCTAGGACCTTCCATTCCACCCAGCTCCTTCCGCACACTCACAATGTTCTGGTTCTGGGCAGATACCTGACTCTAACCCTTTCTTTTTCCTTCTCTGAACACAAGCTCTCCACTCTCTCACAGCAAACAGCACTTTGAAGCCTCTCCACCATCCCCAGGACTGTGGATACTGGGCAGTGGGTGGGAGCAGAAATAGCACCTTAGGGCCTGAGCCCCACAAAGGGCACCAATCAAAGATCCCAATACCCCTCTCCTCTACTGCTCGGGGCTGGGCCTGAATCAGTGTTTGTAGGAGCCCAGAAAGACCAGAGAGAGCATGATCAAAGCGCAGGTGAACAATGATATCATAAACCCTACAGCAAATACAAGAGCTTCCTCTCTGGACCCCCGAGCACCAAGCCATAACCTTTCAGAGGTATCTCTGCCATGACAACTGCAGAGTCTGGGGAAAGGACCATAAAGGCCATGTGTTTGAAGACAGCTGTCATTCAAACATTGTTGTTTTTTCCAAAATTTCTGCAGTGATCATCTCATTCATAATTAGAAAAATATTACATTTTAATAAAAATTTTAATATAACCTGCATCCCCAGCTACTCCAGAGACTGAAACAGGAGGGCTGAAAGTACAAAGCTAGCTTGTGCTACATGAAATCAAGTCCAGCTTGGGCAATTTAACAAGATCCTTGACCTTGAAGAAAATAGCAAAAAGCTAGAGGTGTCGTAGACTCTTCACCTGGTGTGTAAACACAGGGTCCTCTTGGCCTAGCACTGCAGACAAAAAGAGCAAAGAACCAGGCCAGCCTGAGCCCCACAGAAAAAGCCCAGAGAGGAGACCTTTTGCCAGCCTTTCCTTCCTGTGGCCCCTGAACACTATGAGGCAGTTGTTGGGTGACTTTTTCTCAGGAGATGTGAACATATACTCACACCAGACTGAACATGAGTGACAGGAACAAGAGATGATTCCACGCAAGTCTGGCTTGGAGAACCCAGGAATTTACTCAGCTTACCCATAGGAACATGAGTAAAGGGTTAGAAGATAGAGAGCAACCCCAAAACGGCTGTGCCCGACGTGAGTAACCACCTCGCAAAAACCGCATAAAATGCCCTTCCTTCAGCTAGCCTCTCTCCTGTCTACTCACACACACACACACACCTGGAGACCACTGACCATAGGCTGTGGCAGGATTACATACACTGGGGTGAGGGGTGCGCAGGAGGGAGCCCCTGGAATCTCAGGTGAGGGAGTGATGAGCCTTCCTCCACTCCCCACCTTTCTACCGGGGACATTAATAGCCCTGGTCCTGTCAGAGGGTCTTATGGGTAAAGTCAGATACTCTGATTTCTAGATGGTAATGGCCATGGCATACAGAGGACAGAGCTCCGTTCTATGCCACCAGATATGGTCTGATATACTGGGGTGTTTGCTATGGCATAGTGCTCACGGCACAGCCATGCTTCTGTGTATGTATGTATGTCCTCTTTCATGTGTCCTCGAAGACCCATGTCAAACAGCCTTTTCCTAGGATGTCCTCCTCATCCCAGATAAACGTGCTTTCTCTCTGAAGTCTTAGCTGTATCATTCTCACATTTGCCCACATTTCCTGGTGCATTGGATCCCTTTAAAGCAAGGGGGCATCTCAGTATCTCCAGTCTCTCCCAGGACAGTGTTGGACACTGTGTCAAGTGCTTTAGGAAATTTCACCAGTAATTAGTAACTGTGTGTGTGTGTGTGTGTGTGTGTGTGTGTAAAAGGCACTATAAATCCCCTTCTGGTGCTTCCGTGAAGGACCCATTGCCCTGTCCTTAGCTCTTCCTCCCCTATCTCTTTCCTCCTCCTGTCCAATCCCCCCTAACCTGAGGGGCAATCACACCAAAACCCAGAGTCTCACCTGGGTAGGAGGGTGAGGAGCAGATGTATTAGGCTCTGTTGACTTTGGCCTTCGGTAAGATAGCTGGACTAGTAGCCAAAAGATTTTCCTTCGGCCTGCACTATCCAAAGCATTTTCTTTTCTTTCTTTTTTTTTTTAGGTGTGTATGGTGGCACATGCCTGTAGCCTTCAAAGTTAGGAAGTTGAGGCAAGTAGATCATGAATTTAAAGCAAGCCTAGATAATATAATGACACACTGTCTTAAAATAAAATAAAATAAATCCTTCATGGGCATAGGGAATGTAGGTCCGTATTAGTGGGTTTTTCTCCAGTACATGGGTCTTAGGTTTGGAAAATAAATCCATTCCAGAGCTGGGGTGTGGCCCCATGGTAGGGTGAATTCATGCCTAGCATGTTATGACAGCATCTCATACCCAGACTTAAAATGTGAGCTTGTGTGCGATGGGAAAAGATTCTGCTGTAGAATTAACAAGGGGAAGTCCTGTGCTAATTACTTTTCTTACACTGTGACAAAAATACCCAACAACAGCAACTTAATGAAGATTGTACTATGGCTCACCCTGTTGAGCACTGTGCACCGCAGCAGGGAAGACTTCAGCTGGTCCCAGGGCAGCTGAAGTCAGGAAGCATCACAAGAGTGTGCCTCTTCAGTTGGCTTTTTCCTCCTCATTCAACCCAGGCGCCGGTCCACGGTGTCACTCACAGAGAAAATCTTCCTCTTTCCACCTCACCGAACCCAGTCTAGAAACTCCCTCCCAGACAGTCCCAGAAATTCGTCTCCTGCTGAAGCTCAAACACTAACCATCACACTCCAGCAGAAATGAGTCCTATTCTGAACTCCATCAAAACAAAGCGCTGGCCTTGTGGCACATGATTGTTTGGTGTTTTGCTTGTTTTAATATTTTAACTTTTTTTAATGTGCATTGATGTCTTTGCCTGCATAAAAGTCTCTGCACCACCTACATGCCCCTGCCTTTAGAAACCAGAAAAGGGCCTCAGTGCTCTGGAGTCACAGATGGCTGTGAGCCACCATGTAGGACCTGGGAATAGCATCCTGGTCCTCTGGATGGGCAGCCAGTGATCTTTACTGCTATGCCATGTCTCCAGTCCCATAACACACGCCTTTATCCCAGCACTCAGGAGGCAGAGGAAGGCAGATCTCTGCGAGTTTGAGGCCAGCCTCCTCTACATAATGACTTCCAAGACACCCAGGGCTACTACATATTAGTGATACACTATAAAAAAAAGCTTTATCAGAAGCTCCTTTCTTTCCCACCTCTATTTTCCAAACTGAAAAATTTGCACACATTACTAATAAAGTAAGAAATTGTACACTTCGTTTTCAAAATTACCTTCAGAGAAAAAGGCAAAAATGGCTCCAAGTTTAGGGCCCACTATGCCACTGCCTCGCCCAAGTACTTACAGATGCCCCATGGCAGAGGCTCTGGCCTCCCTACTCTGAAGCATCAGACTAGCGGCTAAGTGGCTGTGGCTGCTCCAGTCTGGAAAAGTTGCCTGCGGGTAAGCAGCGTTCTCAGTGGACCAGGATCTCCCCACCCCCACCCAGTACACCCAGAGTTAAGCCTAGCCCTCAAAAATTCCCAGAAGGGATTCACAAAGGGGTTTTCCCCAGACTAACAGACACCTCATACATATTTGTCACCTAGCACAGATGTTTGCCTGGGGGTGGGAGCGCTGGGAGACAACGCAGGTACACAACTTTAGGGTAACAGGTAGCCCCAAACAAAGTCAGACACGCCGGGGCGAGCTAGAACTGGGATGCCCAGGAGGCCTAGATTTATTCTGTGTTCTGAAGCCCCTTCTGTCGTCCACGACGGCATCCCACAGAGCCTGAAACTCTCCTCTCCGCCCAGCAGGCGGCGCAGCGGCTCTGGGAGCACCGGGGTGGTGCGAATGTGTTGCGGGTCTAGTTTCAGCACTTTGCAAGACTGTTGTTTGCCAGGCTTATTTCCTCTACTACCCAGTTCCAGGAAAACATGCCCAAACAAAAGTGCCCTGCTTATTTCTGGGAGGGCAAAGACTTAATCTCAGCCTCATCCTTGTGCTCTGCATACCAAGGGATAGCCGAAACAGATGAGCTACTTCTAAAAGCACAAATATATGGATAGGATCAAGGTCTGAAGTGACAATGCTGGAGAAGGTCCCAAACCAGAGGTTCTGCGTCCTGTCGGTGCCGAGGTTTCCGCCCCCCCTCTCCACCCAGCTCGCCCCTGCCTTAGACTCGGGCAGTCAGGGGGCGCCACGTCCCTGCCAGGCTGGACCCAGGAAGATTGAACCCGCCAGGCGGGAGCTGCGCAGCGCGGGACCCCACACGTATTCGCCCAGTGGCAGCCAACGGAGGCGATCCGGCCCCAACGCCGTCTCCCCCAAAGACAATCTTGGGCTATTTTCTCTAAAGATGTACTACTGCCTAACCTCTCTGTGAGTTTCTCAGCAGTCACACGTTTACACCTTTGTAGTGAGTGACCTCACTCAACAAACTCTGACCGGCTACTGTTCTCGCTGGCGCCGGCAACGCGACAGAGAACAAAACAAAACCCCGCGAAGCAAAAGAACTAGGAGGCGGTACTCGCACCACGGGGAGCGCGTGGGGGACCTTCACCTATGAGCAAAAAGCGCGTGAGGCGCTTCTCCAGGGCTGCTGATAAACTTCGGACCCGGCGGGAGGGGCGGGCCACACCTTGGATCTGCGTGGAGCTCCGGCACGTCGCTTAAGGCAGGTGTGCTCGCAGGTGGCATGTGCTTGCGCAAAGCCGGACCCTGACCCAGGAGCGGGATTACAAGGCGCGGCACCTAGTTGGTGTTCAGTAAATATTTATGGTGAGAGTGACACGAAGGGCCCACCTCCCGGAGGAGGAGGAAGGTCAGAGCCCTCCTCAACGCCAGGCTCCTCCCCAGCAGGGTAAGCACCGGACTGGCCGTGGCGTCCCGGCCCGTCGTGATTACAGGCTCTGCCGCCGCCAGGCCTGGCCGTAAAAAAACAGGATGAAACGTCCAGGAAACCCAGGAAGCTGGGCCAGAGCCGGCAAAGAGCCCCGGGTCGGCGGCTTGCTGTGATGCGCAGCCGCAAAGAAAGGGGGGAGGGCAAGAATTAAACCCCTGCCCCATCAACCCTGCAGGCACACAGCCACACACGCAAACTATCAAACACTCAGCTTTCAGCTTTCCAGCTCCAGGAACGCACTCGAGCCTAATCAAACACCTGCCCGCCAGCTCCAACCCAGGCGCAGACGCCGCCAACCCCTCTCCAGACAGCTGTGATTCGAGAGGTGAATTCCTGCAAGGTTGTTTACATGGAGCGGGGGAGGGGGGTCTGAGCCTGGTAGTGAGGCCCGGCGGACTGGAAGACCCAAGCCTGACTGAGCCAAACACAGCAGCCCAAAGTACCCCTACTCCAGCCCACCCCCGCTGCACGCCCAAACACCTTTCCCCTCTTCTTCACACACTGTTCACAAACATTAGCATACGTATGCCAGGCGTTTCACACGCTTCCGCACACACAAGTGTCTTTACACCTACCCGCCATCACACGCATTTACACACGCCGTATGTACATGTGCCGGTTAGTTTGTCGCCCTTCATGACCATATTCGCACAGTCCATCTGCAAGAGCGCATTCGCTCGAGGCACACGTGAGACATATAAACAGGTCATTAATGTACTTCGACGCTATTAAAATATTAAGACCCTCGTGAGCCCAAGGGTCCTGTCTGTTCCTCTCGCACAAAGTACTGATGGACTGAGGTGCCCTTAGCCCTGGCCGCACACGTTACACACTTGATCACACACAGCGTCGCACTTTATTCCCGGCATCTAAGCGATGACACAATCTCTTGAACAAAGACAACATTGACAAACCCAACAAAAACAAACAGCCGCGTCTGTGTGGGGAGGGGCAGTCAAGCAAAGAGTCTGGGCACGGAGGGGGGCAATCGCGAGAGTGTGAGAAGGCGAGTGCGCGGGCCGGGGTGTGAATCTCGGGAAAGGTGTGGGTATAGCCCCCACCTCGCACCTTGGCAAGATTGGCGCCCCGCGCTGCAGACCCGGGTCCTGAAGCCGCTGATTCCCAGACCCACATGAGTGAGTTCCTTTTTCCAGTTTGCGTCTGCGCCGCGCCCTGTCCCACAAAACCTACAGAGCCTCACACAGACGTGTGTGTGTCCCTCCCCCGTAAGCGAACACGCAGCTA
>LOJH01027394.1:633-18710 GCA_001685095.1 Ellobius talpinus
GAGGGGCTCATGAAGCCCGAGACCCTAACTGCCGAGCTATTAGCAAAAGATGGCTGCTGCTGGAGCACAGTCGCTTTTCCTCCAGATGCAGTCTTGAGAGAGCCTCACTCTCCAGTAGATGGTCCTATGCTCAGGCACATCTATGGATTCAGTAGGCCGGGAGGAAGAGCACATGAGGGAAGAGCTATGGTGGGGGCAATAGAAGAGGAGCGGGAGGGGAGGGAATGGGGGGCAACAGGAGAGGAGCCGGAGGGGAGGGAATCGGGGTGGATTTGAGCAGAACACATACGCATGCATGAAATTCTGAAACAAAAATATACTAAGATATACTGAATTATTCACTTCCAAGAAACAATTTTATGTACAGTATATGAATTATACCTCAGTTTCTAAAATATAAGTCTGTAGTAATATAACCTGTGCCCAGCAATCTTAACTAAGCTACACCCCAAGGCCCCAGAAAGCTACTTTTCCAGATAAAATAATGTCTAAAAGCATGAGAACTACATTACTGAATTACTTCACTGTACCTATAAATATGTACAATTGAAAAATGAAATAATTTGAATGGAAAAATGATCAAAATAGTATAAGTCATTCTACAGTTTAAAGATTACATTAAAGATCTGATTTTTTTTGCTGAAACTATTCCAAAACTGGCCAAAAAGAAAAAAAGTGTTGAAATGCGTAATATTTCACTTAATTAAATGTGCCATATTTTATTTAAAATATTATAAACGTGTTTCTCAATGTTACTGACATAAAATTTGTTTAGTGTACTAATATAAATTTGGGTTGAAATAGCTTTTGAAATTTTAAGTAATAAAATAATAATAAAAAGAACAGTAAAATTACAAAAAAGAAAAAGAAATAGCTTTGAAATTTAACACTTCAGTCATAACAATAATATTTTATTTTCTCATAATAGCTTTGTTATTAATTTCAGAAGACTATAGTGCTCAGCGTACAGTAAAAATTAGACATTTTTGAATGTGTTGCTTAGGATTAGCCAGTATTGCTTTAAATTAATAGTTCTTACTATTGTGCTGCGATTTGAAAGGGTGGAGAGGGTGGTTTTGGGGCCAGCATACAAGGCCGGTTCAGAACATCTGGGGATACTCTAAAAGCATGTGCCCGGCAGTGGGCTACATTTCTCCTTAGGCTTTTCTTCCGTGTATCTAAGGTATCAGGCTGTGGGTCTCCCTTTTCAGATATGGACTCTGCAGGGTGTGTCTTCAGGCTCTCAGGTGCAGACGCCGTCCCACTGAAGAGTGTTCCTCCTCACACCCCTGGAAACCAGACTCACGCTCAGTTATTTGATTAGTTGACCTGGAGCTTATGTAATTAGAAGAGACACTAGTTTCCCTCATTTAAAAAAGCCTGTTAGCTCATGACAGTCTCCTTTCGAGGGAAGGCGATCCTCCCCACCGCTTCTTCCTGTAATCTTTAAGTTCTTTCAGACTCCAGATAAGCCGTGGTCTGAGGATGAGCTAACCACAGCAAGCACCATGAGGTAAGTGCATGCCTCAAGAGTCATGGAAAGGGAAGATATTTTTATAAGAGGACAAAAGCCACCTGTCTTTATCTGTGGTGTACTAATTCAAATTCAAAATATAGTAACTTTTTTCTCAAAAAATTATTTAGAGCAGACATTCAAATAAGTAACTTTTACTTCAGGAGCTAGAGTTTGTAAGGCAGCCATTCATTCCTTGGTTAATGTTTATATTATGTCTAAGCTAACTTTGCAGGCTGTCAGCTCACAAAATGCCTGGGGACTAAGTGCTTCTGTACGTTTTCATATTTAGTGGAAGCTGGGTTAAATTTTAAGAACAGTTTTAAAGAAAGGATGCTTGAATTCTAGATTCACACGGCAGCATTAAGTCAACCTGCGCATGCCTCTTTGGGATTAAGAATAATTAAAGAATGAAAAAGATCAGCGATGGTGGATGGTTAGTTTGTGCCTCTCTGACAAAGAGAAAGGGTTTTTTGGTCAGAGCTCAGTGTTCTATGTACAGTAACAGACTGAGCATATATGTACATGAGTTCATTACACAGAGGCAGGTATCTGTGAAACATTTCTGAACAGTTCATGGAGGCTCGGGGTGGGATGACAAAAACTAATTTCACTCAGAAGCTTACAATTTTTGAAAGTTTTAAGTCCATGCAGTTAGTACTGCCGTTACATGCATTTTCTTTTGATTCCCTAACAACTGGCGCTGCAGTGACATGCGTTTTCCTTTGATTCCCTAACAGTTGGTGCTGCCGTTAACATGCATTGTGATGCTGAGGCAGTAGTGTATGGATGTACAGACTCGCCTTTGTGCTCCTATCTTCTCCAAGTAGCTCCTTTCAGTACAAAAATCACATCACGCACAATATTGAAGGTTACTTTGGAAAGATTCAACATAAATGATCTGAAATTTGTATTAGAGAGAAAGGATTTTCACACCTTTATCCCAAAACTGTTTCCACTAACTCTAATTAGGATTCATATTTTTGTTGATACCATCACTCTGAAAGAGATAGTGCTAAGCCTGTTTGAAAACTCAAGATTTTGAAAGGAAGATCATACTGTTATTAATTTTGTTTCAGTGCTGGGGATTAAATTTAGGGTGTTACCTACTCAAACACTCTACCTCTGAACTATATTCCCAGCTCCTGTCATTGAAATTACTTATTTTTATTTTATGTGCATTGGTGTTCTGCCTACATGTGTATCTGTATGAGGATGTGGGATCCTGGAGTTACAGACAGCTGTGAGCTGCCCTGTGGGTGCTGGGAATTGAACCCCGGTCCCCTAGAAGAGCTGCCAATGCTCTTAACTGCTGAGCTCTTAACTCTCCAGCCCTGCTATTGACTTTTTATACAAACAGAAACGAAATGTTTTCAAGCTAAGCATTAGCAGAGAAGTTCCAAGCAAAGACTTCATGTGCATTTACTTGATTTCTTTGGAGCAGAAGTGATAAGACTCCCACATTCTCTATCCCTCCCTCCCCTCCCTTCTCCAGAGTCCTACACCTCTGTGTGGCCAGACACCTGGAAATCCTAGGCAAAGTCAGAGCCCTCCCTTGCTTATATCCCTCTGCTGCTTCTAATCACCTCTAATACTTCCCTTAATAACAGTAACTCTTAGTTTTTGGGGTGCAAAGAGAGTTCCAAAGATCTCTGGAAAGTAGTCTTCCTACCTTAAAACAAAACAAAACAAGAAAAAGTAAAATTTTTGCAGGCAATTTCAGATTTGTAGGTAGTTTGAAAATCCAATTCATAACCCCCCTGCCATACACACACCCACACCCACCCCCCACACCCCACACCCCACATACACACACAGACATACACAGACATACACAGACAGCAAGATGAAGACATTGATATTTTGTTTGTTTCTGAGACAGGGTCTCACGCATTCCAGGCTGACCTCAAGCCGTAGAAGTAGGTGGAGTGACCTTGAACTTCTGCCCCTCCTGCCACCACCTCCCCAGTGCTGGGATTGCAGGTGGAGTACACCTTGGTTTTTTAAAAAGAACATTTGACTTTGATTTTAGGACATGCATATGATTTGTCTAATTTTTTTTAGTTTCTGAATTTCTATAAAATGTAAAAATCATTAAGATAATGATTAAGATAATGACTCTTTCTGGTTTTCTCTCAGGAACAGGGTCAAATTGCTGCTTCTGTCCTCTTTTAGCCCCTCCCCCAGGCACCCAGTTTGCTTAAGACAGGAAGGTGGTTTAGCCAGCATCTGTCGCATTGCTGTGGTCAGGCACCTAGGACTTGATTAATCACTTGTGCCTCTGGAGAAAGCTCCAGAAACCACTTTCCTGTCACTGAAGAAAAAGAAAATCTTCATTTTGTTTTTAAGGCATGTACAGTGCCCCAAATAAGATAAGCTAAACGGGGCACACGCTGCTCAGGAGCAGAGAGGATTTTCTTCTGTTTAGTAGCTTGGAGAGTTTGGTCTTGCTGGTTCCTGCTATGTTGATAAAGAGGTGATTTTGGAATCATCAGACAATAGAGGAGAACGTGGCTGCTGGTCAGTGCTCGAATCTGTCCATCTGGAGACATCTATAGGATTTCTCTTAAGATCAGGAAATACCTATCTTGGATTCATCCTCGGGACCTTCTTAACTCAAAGCTATTTAAGGGTTCATGCTAAGTCCTTTTCTTGTTGCTCAGGCTCTGGTGGCATGGTTTGGGTGAGCAACAAAGAAACAGATATTACAAGATTTTTATTCTCTTTAAAAAGTCCCCTTCCTTTGGATTGTTTATATAATGTAGGATGATTAAAGAAGAGTCCATAAAGATGGATGTAGGGGTCACTTGTGAGATGTGGAAGGAACTGAGCTGGCATGGTAATGCATGGATGGAATCCCAGCACTGGTGGAACTGGGGCAGGATTAGCATATGTTTAAGGCCAGCCTAGACTGCAAAGTGGATTCTGTGTGTTTGTGTTTGTGTGTGTGTGCATGTGCGTGTGTGTGTATGTGTGTGTGAGAGAGAGAGAGAGAGAGAGAGAGGGAGAGAGAGAGAGGATCCTGCTGTGTAAATTGCCCTGCCACTATTTAGCTGATGACCATATTTCTTTGGAATCCCCCCAACCCCTTTTCTAGTGCTCAAGAATAAGCCCAGGGCACGGGACATACTAGGTCAACTTTTTACCACTGAGCTATGCACTGCACATATTGGGTCAACATTTTATCACTGAGCTATGCCTCTAGCCCTAGCTGTATTTCTTTTACTTGGGAAAGGTGAAGATGAGAAAGGCTTTTCCTATGAAGCCCAGGCTGGCTTTGAACCCACTGTGTAGCACAGGCTGGCCTATAAATTGTGTAGATCCTCTTGCCTCAGCCTCTTGAGTGCCTGGATTATAGGTGTGCAACACCACACCCAACCATGTTTGTCTTTATGAAGGTTGTTTGTGGCTGCCTATCCTGTCTTTGGGCATAGTGCATTTCCATTTGACATTTGGCAAAAATAAAGCTGTCTCTATTAATATAATACATATAAGAGTTCATTATTACAGTGTGTTCAACCAGCTTAATTCCTCAGTTCCTGTCAGTTTAATTTTGTAAAATCTGTTACTGTTATATTTTCTACTTCTGAGTCTGTGCTAGACTCTAAAGCAAAGCAATAATTCAGCTCACATAGGAACCAGTGACAGCCACTTCTATCTGTGCCCTCCTTTTTAATAGTAGCTTTCAAAATTCAGGCCATCATTATCTTTTCCCTGGGTTATTAAAGGGGCCTCCTCACTGGTCTCTTTCCTGCTGGCCTCTCCACTTAGTACTCAAGCCATCGGCTTACCCAAAGCCTGGCCTGTTGATCCTCTGCTTAGAAACCTCAGCGACCCTCTATTCTCTCCACTGCATACCAACCTCCAACTGCCTGCTCAGTCAGACCCTCTACTCTGCTTACCTGCTTCCCAGGATCCCCGTATCCACCTGTGCCTCACTTGTTCTGTTGTGATCCTGTTTTGTTTGTTTGTTTGTTTTTTACCATTTCCTGCAAAGCTGAGTTCAAAGCCTATCTTCCGGAAGCTGGAACTCATTCTTTGTCCTCTGAATTTATTCCGTTTTTCACACTGCCTTGTGGATCCATTACAGCAGGGGCATCATTTTAAAAATCTCTCACCACCATGCACACACCTTTTACGCTACATGTGTTTAATAAATACTGTTGAGTTCAAGTAACTCTGTCTTTCTATAATCCACAAAGAAACGGGTATCCATCTATCTATCTATCTATCTATCTATCTATCTATCTATCTATCTAATCTATCTATCTATTTAGTGGGTTTTTGAGACAGGGTTTCTCTGTGTTGCCCTCGGTGTCCTATAATTTGCTTTGTAGACAAGGCTGGCCTCGAACTCACAGAGATCTATCTGCCTCTGCTCTTCGAGTGCTGGGATTAAAGGCGTGAACCACCAATGCCTGGCAGAAATAGAAATCTTAATTTTGGTCAAGCTTTCTTTCTTTTCCTCAAAGAGTGGCCAAAGTTTTTATCTAAAGAGCTCCAATGAATGAGTGGTAAAACATGAGTGATGGACAGGGGAGAGATAAAACTGAGAGCGGAGGGACACACTAGCCTACTGAAGAGTAGACGGCCTAGCATTAGTAATTAGAAAGCACGGCTCAGAGGAAGTGTGAGAAAATGTTCCAGAATTAAAATAGCTGCTCTTATTTCTAGATAGTTTTTGGGGGAGGGGGACTAGCATATCGGTAAGGATTGGGTTCATTTGTATATGATGGGAAAAGCCAAGATAATAGAGCTTATAACAAGATATTTCTTTCTCATATTACTAAAAAATAAATAAGCAAAATTGAGACTTATACAGTCCAGAGGTGTTGAATCTGTAACTCTGATGAGGGACCAAGGTTGGCACACTGCTTCTTAGTCCAAAAGATTACCAGGGCTCCACTCAGCTTGCTGGTATTCAACCAGAAGGAAGGAGGAATGGAAAGAAAAGGTGTTTTCTCTTTTTAAGAGGAAACCTCACTATTTCTTCATCCCATGGATAAAAACCTGGACTTGAGGTTAAGCTAACCATGAGGGAGAAAGGTAATATAGTCATTTACCAGAGATATTGAGCAGGAACTAGGGGTTGGAGGATGATGTATGTGGCACTAGCTGTGTGTGATGGATCAGCATTCAGGCTTGGCACTGCCACTTCCAAGCCTTTAGAACAGAGCACAGCACCACGTATGAAGGCAAAATTTTAAGGAAATTTAAGGTTGAAGGAAAAATTTTAAAAAAGAGCAAGCCGAGCTGGCATGAAACACAGATTCACTGTTGACCAAATGATGACGGTGACTCAGTCATGGGTCCCTGTCCTCATTCCTCTCCCTCCCTCCAGCCTCTCTGTCTCTTAGCCCTCAGGAAGTGGCGACTGGGCAGCTGAATGGCCCCAGAGCTTCAGAGAATGAACTCTAAACACCAGCTGCCTTGGGACCGGCCACCCTGCTGACAAAAACATACAAACCACAGAGCGTTCCCCAAGGCAGTTTGAACTTAATTTTTATGACAGATCACCCCGATTAGCCCTCAGTGGAAAAAGTCCTTACAAACCCATTTCACCTGTCACTTGAAGTAGCTTTTTGAGACTTTAGTATGGGATACCGAGAAAGCAACCTTAGATTGTGGCTTGTGGTATTTTAGGGTCAGATCAACTGCTCTGAACTTGCTCTGAAATCTTGATGGATCAAAGCCCCCAATTCATTCTGTAGGGGTCCAGCTATAGTTTTAAGTGCATTCTATCTTATAATGTATAAGTATGTAGAGTCTTAACTATTCCGAAGGGATTGAGCTCTGAAGGGAAGGGACACAAGGACTTTTTTTTTAACCTGACATGAGTTTGAACCATTAGAGAATTTTAACAGTGAAATACGAATATAATAAGATTTCGTCACACAATTATATGGGGGAAAGGATGGTAGAGAGCATAAGGCAGTTGTCATTGTCAATGGCATTTTGTCTTTTATAGACGCTCTAAAGTAATCAGGAAGAAGACTTCCAAAACCTGATGTGATGTCTCCTCCTGGAGACGAGGCGCAAGGTGAGTGAAAACGGCCAAGACCTTGTTTCTAGTGGGAGCACAGATAATGGACGGTGTGCTGCCGAGCGCTGATCCTTCCGGGAACAGAAGCATGCTATAAAAATGGTGTGGGAGAACTTTGTAGGCCTCTGATTGAGAACTGCCAACTAAACAACAGTTCCCTTAGGTGGCAGTCAGAAATAATAGCCACACTATAAACCATATGCTACGTCCGACTCTTACTGTATGCATGAATGCTTACCTATAATATTGGCAAGGAATGAACTCCTTTATCTTTTTTTATCCTTTTAAACTGTTTTGTCTTATGGTATGTTTGAATGCTTACCTGTAATATTGACAAGGAATGACTGTTTTAATTTGAGTTCTATTTGGGATGTCATTGGGGATTGCAAAAACCCTTTGGAAAGATGACGTTGAGCCAGTATGTTCTGAGTCCCTACTTTATTCTGGCTTTTTCACATAATAACTACATGAACTATACAACTCATATAATGTCCATTTATAGTTGAGGAAATGGACTTACCAACATTAGTGAACTTGCATTTTGGATTTGCATTTTGTGTATGGGTGTGTGGGTACACATATGTGAGAACACACATATGTAGGTGCATTTACCAGTGTCTCCATGGAGGATGGAAGTCAGCCTTGGACATCTTCCCTATAACTCTCCATCTTGTTCTTTGAGACAGAGTCTCTCACTGAACCTGGCACTCAGGTTCAGTTAGGTTGACTGGTCAGCAAGCTCCCAGGATCTGCTTGTCCCCATCTCTTTCTAGCACTGGGGTCATAGATAGCTTTTGTGGGGCAGTGCTGGGCATTTGAACCCAGGTTCTCATGCTTGCATAGCAAGTACTGGCCTATCTGCCTAACCCACAGATTTCTTACCTTTCCCAGGATGACAAAACTAAATCAATAGATTTGAAGCTATAATGTTGACATAGTTAGAGAAATAGCCCTGCTCAGGTGTAAGCCCAGCAGCACTAAGAGACTGAGGCAAGAGGATTGCTAATAGTTCAAGGTCAGACTGGACTACATAATGAATTCTAGGTCAGCCTGAGCTATAGAGTGAGAATTTGTCTTAAAAAGTAAATGGACACGGGGCTGGAGGGATGGATGGCTCAGCAGTTAAGAGCACTGGTTTCTCTTCCAGAGGATCCAGGTTTGATTTCCCAGAATCCATATGCCAGCTCACAACCATCTGTAACTCTAGTTCCAGGAGATCTGACACCTGTTTCTGACCTCTGTGGGCACAGGTGTGCAGTGGAATGCTCACACCACCCCATAAATTAAAAAATGTAGAAATGAAAACATTTGAGAAGCAAATAAACAGATGTAATGAAGAAGAGTAATGAAAGCTTGAGAGCCCACCCATCTCTCACCTCACACTTCTAACACTGTCAGTATTTTGCCATAAATCCTTGCCTGTCTTTGCTTTCATCCAGCCTAGTGGAAACACATGCTGTAATTGCAGCAATGGGAATTGAAGGCAGGGGGATTACCATAAGAGGAAAAAGAAACCATGAGCAGAGGAGGTGGATTCACTATGTATCTTTACTAGAATAAACATCAAACATCAAACATTTCTCACTTAGCAAACAGGGGCATCTTCAGATAGAAACTCTGAGAAAGGAACTCAGTTTTCCAGGAACTCACAGTCCAGTGCAGTGGCACCTCAATTATTTTTGAGGGAGTAATTATGGACTCCTTTGAGAGACAGGTATGAGCTCTAAATCCTTTCCCAGAAGAAATAAATCTACTTAAAATTTTTCCTATAATCCAGAAGATTTGTGGGCACCCTGATTTATATGAAGTCCTAGTCTATAAGCGAGGCATTTAAATCAATTGTTTGATATAAGCACCATCATAAGAATGTGGAGAGAGGAGCTAGAGAGGTTGCTCAGTGGTTAAGAGCACTGACTACTCTTCCAGAGGACCAGGGTTAGATTCCCAGCACCCACATGGCAGCTCACAACTGTCTGTGAATCCAGTTCCACGGGATCCAACACCCTCACACAGACATATATGAAGGCAAAAACACCAATACGTATAAAATAAATAAATTAAAAAAAAGAATGTGGAGAGATGCTATACCAACCCAGAAAAGCAGGACTTCCAGGTGTGGTGCCCACCTATCATCCCAGCATTTGGGAAATTGAGGCAGAAGGCCCAGGAGTTCAAGGCTAGCCTGAGCTTCGTGAGACTCTGTCTCAACAAAACAACACCATCAGAAAGAGCAACTGTAAAATCAGGACCCTCAGCATCTCAGTATGAGTTGTGGTTCTTGTGTAATTCGTTTTGTAATTGGCTCTGCAAAGCACGGTTTGCATAGAATGGCCTACCTGGTTCATTTCTGTTTGGCTGTGCTTAACTTTACATACCTAACTAAAATCCTAATTGGTCTAACCCTGTTTCTCTCTGGTGGCTTCATAAAGTCCCAAGGACACTTCACTGTATAAATATTAAAATATTATTATTAATTTAAATTTTCTTAGGTACCATAAAGGCTTCAAAGAGTAAACTTGTATATATTGTACATATTAATCCTCCCACTTTTTGTTGGGTTTGCCTAGCTGACCTTTAACTCCTGATCCTCTTGCTTCAGCCTCCTGAGCACTAGGATTACAGATGTGTGCTACCACACCTGGCTCTACACATTGTATTTAGAATTTTTTAGTACAAAGAAGCATTTGGTCTTTAGCAAACCATAATCCTATGCAAGACTTCAAGTCTATATATTTGGATAGTGAACATTTTTTTTAAAAAACAAAATTTACGATTTAGGTAAAAAGTTATTAATTCCCCCCCTGGCATGTCTTCTCTTTTATAATTCATTATGAAATAAAAAGAACAGGTTTTCTTGCTATTAATATGAACAAATAAAAGTCCATGCGGTTTTTCTTTAGGAAAAGAAATTATCAACCATAAGGGTGAATACCCATTGAGAGACACAGCCAGTGATATAGAACTGTGGACAAGTGCCATGAACACAATTATCTTCAAAACTCAAGCGAATTTTGTATCCTATAAAATGTCTGAGCATTCAGGGTAGAGAGATGGCTCAGTGCGGAAGGGACAAGCATGATAACATGAATTTGGATCCCCAGAAGCCATGTAAAAAGCCAAGCACAGCAGTGTTCACCTGTAATCCCAGAGCTGGAGAGCGGAGGCAGGAGGATCCCTGGGCCTCATTGGCCAGACACTCACAGCAATTTGAGCTCCCAGGTCAGTGAGAGAGCCTGCTTCAAAAAATAAAGTGGAAAGCAACTAAAGAAGACACCCGATGTCAACTTTTTGGTCTCCACAGGCATATACATACACATGTACACACATCCATGCACACATACTCATGTATAAATGTATAAATAAGTGCACACCCCCCACAAATACCAAAGCATCCAAAGTACATGATAATCTAAATTTTTTCTTAAAATTGAGTAAATTGTCTTGGAGGAGATGATTAATCCTTAGGCTTCCAATCTAGCACACTAGGGTAGAAAGAGGTTGAGCTTTGTGAAATGCACAAGATTCAGAAAGGCATTACTGCATGGTCTCTCTTAGAAGTGGGATCTAAAAAGTCAAAGTCCCAGAGAGGACAATGGGGGTTATTAGAGCCTGGGGATGGATGGTGTAGAGGGAGGATGGGGAGACACTAGTCCAAGTGTGCAGGTTTCTGACAGGAAGACCGGATGGCTCATTTGTCGTATTTTTTTGTCTATTTTTTGTTTTATTTTTTTAAAGAAAGATCTATTGAACAGAAAATTGGCCATAGTAAATAATATACCGTGCATGCCAAAATTCTTAAAGATTAATTTCAAATGTTCCTACCATAAATTATGATAAATATATGAGTTGATGAACACTAGATTGATTTAACCAATCCACATTGTATGCAAATATAACATTACACTGAATCTAAAAGCATATGCAACTATAATACTCTTGTAATTGGTCAATTAAAGTTTTTAAGAGGGCAAGAGTAAGTAATGAGGTGAATATAATAAAAAATATTATAGACATGTATGAAATTGTCAGAGAATAAATAAAAATATTTTAAAAGTAAATAAAAAGGAAAAAAATTAAAAGTTTATGCTCTATGGTAGCAGGTACCTCTAACTAAGAGGCTGGGGAAGGAGCATCGTGAGTTCATGGCCACGACTGCTCACAGCCAGACCTAGTTTCAATACCCAAACCAAAAGAACCCAGTACCTGATAGGTACAACAGGTGCGTAAAGACCAGCAAGGCTCTCAGCAGAGGCTCTCAGCCTTCCTTTATTGATACAGTTGCTCATGTTGTGGTAACCCCAGCCATAGAACTGTCTCCTGGTTACTTTGTAACTGTAATTTTGCTACTGTGATGAATGCTATGTGTACATCTGATATGTGACCCCTGTGGCAGGGTTCTTCAACCCCCTAAATGGGAACTGACTCACAGGTTGAGTCCACGTTGGGAGCCAGTTGAGAAATGCTGACTTAAAGTATTGTGATGGTTCCTTCAGGAAGGCAATAACACTGTGGCGTGAGAACACAACAAAAGACAGCCTGTCTAATTATGCCTTGGAGAATCAGGCAGGCTTCCCTGAGAAAGAAAGGGGCGTGTGAGTTGAGACTACAAAGATAAGAAGCATCCTTCTGGAGCTGGGCAGTGGGGACACACACCTTTAATCCCAGCATTCACCAGGCAGAGCTCTGAGAGTTCAAGGACAGCCCAGTCTACAGAGTGAGCTCCAGGACAGTCAAGGCTACACATAGAAACCCTGTCTTGAAAAAATAACAGCAACAAAATATTTTCCTTTGTAAGAAAATATCTTTAGGCTAGAGAGAGGAGATGGCAGCTTAGAGCACTTGCTGTGGTTGCAGAGCGCCCAGGTTCAGTTCTCAGCACTTACAAGGTAGCTCCCAACCCTCTGCAATTCCAGTTCCAGGTACTGTGTACCCTCTTCTGGCCTCCACAGGTAATGCTATGCTCATAGTGCACATACGTGTGTAGGGAAATCAACTCATACACATAAAATAAAAATAATAAAATTTCAAAATTTATTTTGAATATACATTGGAGAGGAAGATGTGAGGGACAGAGGTGCCAAGACATAAGTGTGTATGGTGAAATGCATGAGCTATGATTATTTACACACCTGTATCACATATGCCAACTACTATAAAGTTTAGTTTGAATTTCTGTGAACCAGAGACATGAAGACATTCAGCTAGTTCCATTACTAACTACCAGAAGCAGTAAAATTGTGCCAGCTAATGTATGGCTGGCAGCAGTGACATGTGAAGCTACCCAGCAGCCTTTCCGAGACTCCAACTAGAAGAGGGAGTGGCCCCAGAGGGCATAGCGAGCTAATATAGGTCATAGGAGCTGATGTCATCATAGGAGCTGATGGGCTGGTAGAAGTGTCAACAGGGCTCCAGAGACAGCTGGATCACATTACATAGGGGTAAGCAAGGATCCCCCATCACTCTGCCATTGGTACAGCTGCCACTCAGCTCTGGCCTCCCACAGCCTGGCCCACAGGAAAAGCCCCTAAGGTAACCAGACTCGGTCTTAAAAGCCTTTTGGTGTTTATCTGTTTCTTTTCAAGCCTATATCTAGTATAACCCCCAAATCATTACTAAACTCTCTCAGTCATCTGTCTCCTCCATCCCCCAGCCTCCTTCAAGGGATGTTTTGGTACCTCTGAAAGGTTGGTACCCAGGCAGCCCCAAGCCAGCCCTGATCTCTTGTGTAGGCCAGTGGATGCCGAGTGCCTGCATGCTGGTGGCTTCCTTTGCAGGGTCAGCTGGACTGACATAGAACCACCCTATTCTTGCTCTTGCGGTAGTAACCAGTACTTGAGCAAGGCTTGTTTCTGAGCTAGGTGCTTTGGACCACAGAAGTATAATGTGTGGTCTTTACCCTTGAAGGTATTTGTGTGTAACTCCTCAGAAGAATCCAGCCTTCACTGTCTCCTTCATCTCTCTCTGTTGAGCTCAGTCTGGGGCTTGACCTTCCAGCTCTGCTCTAGGCAGAATCGCAAAGTACAGTGATTCCAGCTGCTGGAGACTTACACCAAAGCCTGAGTCAACCCAGCCCTTAAGAGCTTAAACAGTTTCTGCAAGGTCAGCTAGCTTTTATATCATGGACCCGAGAAATGATGGAGGACCTGGGATTTTAATTCAGATCTTCTATACTTGAAACCTCAGCTTCCCCTCCTTCACTGAGACTGAAGCAAGGATATTAGATCCTGTAACTGATATATTTGTAGAAGAAATTGGCACTCTGCAATCTTTTTTTTTTCTATCAAAACAGGACCTTAGGGTTTGGTGAAGTCATTTGAACTTTTTTTTTAAAAAAAAAATTTGGATTTATCTCTCTGAGATGAGTTCATTCATTCATTACCAATTTATTCTCAGTCTGCGCTAGATCCTGACTGAGAATGGCGCAAAGTAAACCAAGTGTTGAAGCCTCCTGAGGTAGAGCTGGGGGGCCAGGGTGATCAGCGAGAAATTGGTACTTAACATCCACCTTTGATAGTAAAGGCCATAGGGGATTATTAGTAATGATCAGGAGCTATTTCAAATCAAGTGCCTTTTTTTTTCTGAAGCTTGGGTAGGAAATCAAGTGACTTTTAAGCAGAAACTGTAGGTCTTTTTTTTAATCTTTAATAAGGAATAGTTTGGGAACACTCTAACGTTGTCGAGACAGAGGAAACAGGTGAAGTGGGGTTTGAACTCCTCATCTTTCCTCATCCTTTGTGCTCCTGAATTAGCAAAGAACAAGCTCCTCTATGTTCCTACAAATCCAAATACTTTTTTTGATATTTCAAGACAGGATTTCTCTGTGCAGCACTGACTGTTGAACTCTCTTTGCAGACCAGGCTGCCCTCATACCCATAGAGATCTGTCTGCCTGCCTCTGCCTCCTGAGTGCTGGGATTAAAGGCAGCCACTACCACTGCTCAGCTAAATCCAAATACTCTTTACCACTGCAATGATTTTTCCAAACGTGTCGCACCTATGTGTTTTATTTACTTTTTCTTTTTTTAATTCAGGGGCTCAGGGAAAGATTGCAGAGGTCCGTGCTGTCTGCTGTCCCCCACAGGGCAGATCTTGGAGGTCTGACCATCACTAAGAGTGTGTTTATGAGTAGGAATTACCCTACATTTGGTAGGTTTCAAAGAAGCAGATGTGGTTGCCCATACCTGTAATCCCAGGACAGGTTGGTGTGGAAAGGAAGGGCAAGAGTCAGGGTCCTAGGTTACCTGGAGAGTTCAAGGCTAGCCTGATCTCCAGGAGAGCATGCCTGAAAAAATGGCATAAAAAACTAGGATAACCGAATTCACAAGATCTTAGCAAGTAGAAATCTTTTTCATGTGAATGTCACATCCAAGTTAACAAATAATTCCATCTCTACATAGCAGGCTGGGGGAAAACCCTAAGCCAGACTACATGCGGGAAGGATCGAAGCATAAAGGGCTAGCTTTCAAATGGCAGAGCAATTTGGTTTTGTGTGTTTAGTTACTATGCAATTTTTGGCTCATTTACTGCTTAGAATACACTTTATTTTGGAGACCAGGAATGGCCCAGAAGCATGGATCTCCAAGTGGATGACCAGTAGATACTAGGGGATCAGAGACAAGTAATCCAGCTGTTAAGAAGAAAGACATGAGCTAGTTCAGTGAGGTTTCTAGAATGCATTCCAAAGAGGCTGAAGGAAAAATAAAGATTGAATTAAAACACTGGAAGTTTCTGCATGGACTTAAGAGCTGAGCCATTGCATATCACCCTGCTTTGTGACTCTAACTCTGAAAATGATCTTTGAGGCCAGACAGAATATTAAACCCTTTGTTCTACTGTTCTAATCTAGCCAATTCTTTTTCCTTTAGTTTCCACACCCATGATTGTTAGACAATGGGTCACTGAATTAATTGTTAGCAATTAATTAAATTGGAGAGATTGAGTGACAAATACTGCTGACAGTGTTCGGGCAGATTCACTGTCAATGCACTTTTATTGAGCTGCTAGTCTGTGTGAGAGCTTAGAATGGGTGCTAAACAAACAGCCTCTTTATTCAAGAAGTTTATGAGCAACTTAGAAAATGAAATCGTTACATCAGACAATGGCAGAAAATCATGCTCCTCATTACAGTTGAGTCCTACACTGCTTCAAAAAAAATAGAAGGATTGGATCCTCTTGGCCTGAAGGAGAAAGTTCTAGAGTTCTGAATGTGGCTTTGGGGAGAGAGTACAGACAATAGAACTGGAAAAGGGTGAGGAGGAGAGAGTAATAGGGAAAGAGGGAGAGAGGAAGTCAGAATGCAGGCGGTGAACAGACGGAGGAGGCCACGGGTCTCGTCCTCACTAGAACTGAGATTCTAGGTCAGGGCTGTCTCAGTTATTGTTCTATTGCTGTGAAGAGGCACCATGACTGTAGCAGCTTACGAAGGAAGCACTTAATTTGAGGCTCATGGTTCCGGAGGATAGGTGAGTCCATGACCGTCATGGCAGGGAACATGGCGGCAGGCAGGCAAGTGTGGTGGTTAGGTAGTAACTGAGAGCTTGCATGTTGAGACTACAGCCTTGAGGCAGAGGGAAAGCCAACTGGAATGGTGTGGGCTTTTGAAAACTCAGAGCCCACCCCCAGTGACACATTCCCTCCAACAGGGTCATGTCTTCTAAACCTTCCCAAATAGTTCCAACAACTGGGGACCAAACATTCAAACATGAGCCTTTGGGGGACATACTCTTTCAAACCACCACAGGAGCATTGTGTGAGACCTTGAAGTTTTTGTTTTATAAGAAAGAAGAGACATAGTGAAATTTTTAAGCAGGAGTAAGGGATGATCAAAAGATATTTACATAATGCCAATAGCAGTAAAGTGAGCGACAGAGCCATTAGATGCTCCAATAGAAGCTGGACAGATCTATTAGGATGTTCCAATGGATGCTGGACAGATTTATTAGACTGCACAAATAGATGCTGAATAGATCCATTAGGATGCTCCAATAGATGCTGGATAGATAGATCCATTAGGATGGTCCAACAAGTACTTAGAGCCAGGGCAGTCAGGACTGAATCCAAGAGGGATCAATAAATGGGAATCGAGAATTAAAAAAAAAGTCACAAAGAAAGACTTACAAAGATTTCATAACTGCTGGATTATAAGGTGAGAGGAAGATAGTTTCAAGGCACTGAGCCTGGGTTCAGTGACAGTGTTGGTGTCAGAGATGGAAAATCCGAAGGTGAATAGGTTAAATATGATCAATCTAATGCCAAGAGGTAGAATGTGAGGTGATCACAGAACAGTAAAAACATTCATTGCAAAGAAATCTAAATATACCTAGGCTATTCAGTTACTAGAAAAAAAAGAAGAAAAAAGTTTCTCCTTCCACTATTACCTGAATGCTAAAAACAAAACAAAACAGCAAGAACTAAAATCAAACCAAAACAAGAAGAGCAAGCAAAGAACTGAGAGCTGCTTAGCATAACCAGCTTGGTACAGTGCCAGTGAGAGGCAGAACAGTGGTTGGAGGTACGGGCTGGGAGGGGAAGTCGGTGGTGATATCATAGACCACCATGCCACTGAGCAATGCTTGAGACAGCCTGCCAAATGAGGCTCACCTCAGGGTTTTAGAGTCACAGGGGCTGTGAGCATCTCCTCACGCTACAGATGTGGGCAGAAGGACCAGAGAAGGCACTTGGCTTCTCACTGTGCCTCGGGGAGTCAGAAGTCAAGGTGCTACTTCAATCAGGGCTCTCCCCATCCCTGCCATCGGGAGTGGGGCACCAATACAACCTTCTGTTATTCTACTTTGTGAGACAAGGTCTCCCTGTATATAGCCCTGGCTCACCAGGAACTTACTGTGTAGATTAGGCTGGCCTCAAACTTGCAGCAACCTCTGCCTGTTGAGTGTTGGGATTACCAGTGTGAAGCCCACGTCTGTCCCTTTGCGGAACATTTCTGCCTGGTTTTATGGAAGGATCCTGATGAAATGCTAAGAGCTCGAGTTATCCGAAAGAAAATGGTAGACTTCTCAAAAGCAGAATACACGCAGCATGAAAGGCAGGAAGTGACATGGGCAGCCCTCAGGGATTATGTGCTTTCAGACAAAGGAATCTCTTCCAGTGATGTTAAGATCAGTGCAATCTACAGAGGGAGTGATTTCCCTGAAGCCTGTGTGGGCAGCCCTAAGAACACATTCCAAGTGAGGGTGTTCTGCAATTTTCAGCACTCTTTGAAAAGTTATGAAGAATAGGATTTCTACCCAGCTATCTGAGAGACAAGAAATGTGTAATCCAGTGTGGGGGAGGAGGGCGGAGCACTTTACTTCAGACTCAAGGCCTCACTGTGTTGCCCAGGCTGGCCTTGAATTCCTGGGTTTAGGTAATCCAACAGGTTGTGCTACTGTGCCTTGCTATCTTACTGTTTTATTAATTTATCTGTATTCCAAATAAGGAACCTTTCTAATGATTCTAATGCTTCAGTTCCTCATGTTGTGGTGACCCCCAACCATAAAATTATTTTCGTTGCTTCTTCATAACT